>VZSC01008477.1:146283-157694 GCA_013398225.1 Steatornis caripensis | reverse complement strand
GTTCACGTCTCATGTGCATATTTATGCTTGCATGACTTACTAACACACTTTCATATGCAGTTCTCATGAACTTCAGTCAGTACTGAAATGTAGACCCCTTTTCAGAAAAGCATCTTCCCTATCTTGATAAATACTTAACTATTTGCTTAAGTATCACTGAAGACTTTGGAAATTAAATCCTGGTATCACCAAAATTCTCTACGGAGTGATGCTTCCTGTGGGACCAGTTTTCTTTCTGAGATTTCTGCAGGAACTCAACACTTGCTGCACACTTCTCACCTCTTCATGAACTGGGTTCAAAGAAGGGCGAGTATGTGACTTCCACTCCTGTGGAATCCTTCATATACATTCAGTTTATCATGTTTCATTCAGTTATTTTTACGCGGCATTGGCAGCAGTCATGCTTAATGAAGTTAATTATCATGTAATCTCTAAAGTGATTAGAGAAGGTGTTACATAGTTCCTATTTAATTTTTAATAATAAGCCCTGACTCAGATTCATTGTTCTTTTTTTCGGTAGATTTCAGGCTTTTCTTACGAGGCCAGTGTTGTAATTTCTGTCTTACCGAATGTCTTACCTGGGAGTCTGGACTGGAGCCAGGAACTGAATCTCAGTTTCCTAGTTCCCAGGCCAGTGCTTCTCTATCCACAAAACCACATTGCCTCTGTTTTGCTTTGATTCATGTTTGGAAGTGGTATATGTTGTAAAAGAAATCTAAAATAATATTTGTGGAGTGCATTGAATATTGAAGTCACCATATTTGCAGTAAGTTATGTTTTACTCATCACATGTGTTCCAGGTCCTTACCTGTTCTGTTCAGGAATTTTGCTACTGACCACATGTGAACTGGCTCTGGGGTCTGGGTTACTTATTGTCAGTCTGTGCAAGGTCACTGAACAGAAAAATAGTGCATTAAAGGAATGGTATTTATCAGATGTCAGTAAGTGATGGTAATACAGTGTCACTTATTAATCAGAATGCTGCATCAAGCAAACATTCTGGTTACAATTTCTGCATACTAGAATTATTGTGCTATTTAATTTTAAACTTTCTGTTGTCTTAAATGTCATGTTTAATTACATTCTTTTTCAGATTCCTTTGCAAAGTTTCTATCGTTATTATCTTGTAAAGTGAGATTGTTGCTATTAAATTGCGGTGGTTTGTTTCTTTAAATGTGTTGGGTTTATGTTCAACACACATAGTTTGATGTTTTGATAATTTGTGGTACTAATACAGCAAATATATTAGAACAAACACAATGTATTTTGCAAGTCTTCTTTAGAATAGCATTTTTTAAATTCCTGTGATATCACCAGCCATATAATAGTTTGATTTTGCAGAATATGTAGTTTATGAAATGCAATTCTAAGTATATCCAGCAAATCTGAGCCACACGTTAATCGAAATTGGAACAGAGTAACACAGATCAGATAATGAGTTGAGATTAGAGTGTGTCCATTGTACACACTTTGCCTAATCTTACAGTCCCGTGACAAGTTCTGGGTTTTAATTTTCAAAAACATACCGAGGAAGATACTTTGGTAAAATATGAAGAAATTGTGTTGCTTATATTTCACATTTGCACGGCGAAGCAAGTACAAATAAAGCTTGTAAAACACAGAGAACAAAGGACAACTTGAACAGCTCTTGGCGTCAGTAGCTCCAAGTGATCTTAGTCCATGCAGAAGATAGATAACCTAGAAAAGCAGTTGTTTTCCTATTTTTTGATAGCAAGTATTAACGGGGAAAAAAATGCAAATGGTTGTGATCACAAAGCTTACAAAAGCAATGAAAATATGTTGGGCTTAAAAAAATACTAGGAACAGGTCTTCAATTAATCTGTCAGCAGTCAGGATTTTCAAATGCATAATGAATGAAAGAGTAAAGATAATTTTTAAATCTTAGGTTATATTATCCAAAGTCCATTTATATCCTAGGGTCTACGAAATGTTAGGGCTGTTGGGAGTTAATACGCTCACTGACAGTCCATTCACTTCATGGTTACCCCCCAGCTTACTTTGTTCCTGCTGAAATAGTTGTTTCTTAAAGCTTATTAAACTGTAAAGCACTTGACTTACTGCGATAATGACTTTTTATTATTTGATTAAGTGCTTTGTCAGAGTACCAGGATGCTAAATCCTCCACAGATACAGGGGGAAAAAAATGGTTCCTGCCTCAGAGCATTTGCAGTTTAACACGTTACACAAATTACAGAATTGTGGTACTGAGCTTACATGAACAGCTTACAAAGAAACCCAACCATTTGGAAATTGCTCATGATGCTTTTCTTTCATACAGGAAGGACCGAGTAGCTTTAGCAGAGGGAATTAAGCACTCTTGAAATACCTTGGCAGTATTTTCATTTTCTGCCCTTCATTCTGTCCGTGAATGTTCTGGAGGACCAATTTTATTTCACTATCCTAAACCAACATGGTTGAAATTGGTAAGAAATTGCATGTCCCATGTAAGGGTTTAGCCTGTAGAGTAGTACAGGTGAATGAGTGTTGGATTAGGTATTTACTCTTTCTCTAGGAAGGTCCCTAGTGAACCAAAAAAGGCATTCTTTTTTTCTTAACCAACAAGAATTCATAGGAGGATTAAAACTTTTTAGAACACAGTGCCTCTTACACTATCAGTAGGCTGTAACCTAGGGCATGGGGCATGGTAGCATCCATCCAGTACACCCCTGGACTTGGTCAAACAAGAAGCAGCATGTCAGTTTGCTTTTCTATGATGCAGGGGCGAGAGGTAACATTTTTTTGAATCGGTGCTGCGGTGTGTGGGTCTCTTTAGCGTTTAAAATTCTTCAAGTTGGAATATCTGCCACCTGGTGGTCAACTGTTTCTCCACACATACTGCGGATAAAACACAGTTTATAATTTCAATATAAGCACAGTTTACAACTCCAGTAACAGCAGTAGGCAGCTGGCACAAGATCATCAGTTGTTTCATGGACCTGCTGTCAGTCCAGGTGCAGAGATCCCTGTCAGCTTGAGAGCCCTCGCCCGGCACCTTAGCTGGGGCAGTATTCAGCTTATAACATCTCTGTTCAAATCAAAATGCATCGTCACTGGTGGCAGCGTAGTGTGTGCCAGTGTTAATGTGTCTGTTTTCTCTCATCTTGTGATCAGCACCTTGGCTTTGGATTAAAATAAAGTTAAAACAATTTTAACTACTAATTGTTTCAAAAGTTGAGAAAAATAAGAGCAACTCAATTATTATTCTTTTCCTGTTCTTCTGCTCACAGACAAATGTGAGCTGGCAGGTTCAGTGCTAACCTTACTCATATTATAGATGTATGATATATATAATATGATTACATAGCCTATATCATTATAGATATATATACACACACACAATTTTCATTATAGCATGATATTCTCATTATACATGTCTGATATTTTCATTTCCAGGCTGCAAACCATTTGGAATTGGAGCTTCAGGTAGATGAGCAGGCAGCAGCCAAGTGCCATTTTTAGACTAGAGGAGCATTTTTTTGTGTTACCCGTGTAATTCCAACCGGTAAACTGACACCAGGTACCGTCTTCTATTTGACAGTAATAACAGAAAGGGTATCTAGTTCCTTTTATCAGTAATCCTCTGATAGCCACAGGTTATTAGCTGGCAAAATGTGGTGCCTGGTCTGTTATCACTTAAAACTGAAGTACTTCTTGTTTTATTGATGTGTTTTTTTCATAGGAATAAACAGCATCAGTTAGTATGTTTGATCATTAAATATCTCTTCTGCTTGGAAACTTACAGCCGCAGGAAAGGCAGATGTGATGACAACAGGGAGGTAGAAAGGAAATACTTATTTACAGTTTATTTTTGTAATTCTGGAGAGAAGGACTCCTGAATAAACCCAACTGAGAAATGGTCCTGCCAGTTTTATGTTACAAAGGTAGGAAGTGGTGCTTGAAATACTGCTGTGGGATGAGAAATCCCACTTTGAAAGGAATGGCTGGTCCAGCTGCAAGAGATGCCGGGCATCAGCGCTGAATAAATTATTTCAAAGGGCTCCTGTTACAAGCATTGTTTTTGAAAGGGTTTTGGTGATTTAGTGGTTGTAGGGAGTTTTAAAAAGCCTCAGCACTGTCTTCTCCCCAACCCTCACCAGATTTGCACGCGCACGCTCCCAGCAGCATTGGCCCTCAGCCTTTCCTCTCCCTAGGTAGAAACCCATTATTGTCCTACTGTTAATGCTGGAGCTTACAGCTCCACAAGGTACTCCAGATAGATTCTGTTCCCTACACTTTCCTTCTGGAAGTTTTCCATCAATAACAGAAGAGGCCGGAACCACATCTCAAACTCAGGAAAATCTGCACGAAAAGAAAGTAACACAGCAGGAGATGTCCCCGCATAACTACCCTTACCTACATGCTTAGGGCAGGTCCTTTCCCCCAGTGTCCCCTGCCCCTGGAGGTGAGAGAGGCTACAGGTCTCGGCTTCGCTCTCCCCTGTCTTCAGAGAATGCCCCTTCTATAAACCCAAGCCCCTGATTCCACCTTCGGTTTTGTGCTATGCTGTGAAGCTGACATCAATGGTATGTGCAATGGGACACTCCAACGACATTTCAGTAAAGCCACTTCTAGGTGTTGCTGAGGGTGAGCTTTCTCAAGCGATCTATCTGCCTCCTTCTGTCTATGCCATTAGCTCTACCTTGAATTTAACAGCTTGTAATCCTGTATTAAATAACACATTAACAATGAAGGAAGCAGAACACAGTAGCCAAGTTCCCCCGCATGAGGATTGTTTTTTTGAGAGCTGGATTTGTCTTTTATTCCTTGAAATGAGCAAAGTATCCCTACATAAATGTATGTGTATGTGTGTGTGCGTGCATGCATGCATGCACGTGCACGTGTATGTATATAAATGCACTTACATAAAAGCTGGGTTAAATGCCAGTTTCAGCATTTTGACATCGAACAATGCCAAAGTAAATGTTGCTCACCTAGGCTGACTGGAAGAACCAGCATAAGAGCTCATAAAGGCTTGTATTAATTAACTTAGTTGTCCTCGTGGCCTGACATTGCTGAGTCAAAGCCATGCCTGATGCTGAGTTTCTGCTGTGCCTATGCCCCTGACTTCCATTAAATTTATTCACTCTTGCTTACCAGCCTAGACCTGATGTCTAAATGTTATGATAAAAACTCATCTATTCTATATTGTAAGTAATTTACTCCGCAATTGTTGCAACAATTGACAGAGGCTTTTCTTTTGCACAAAGTTGTAACATTCTGAAGGGTAAAATCTTACTGTAAAATCTCCAAAAATTTCACATAGAAATGCAAGAGTTATAATGGAGTCTGATTTCCCATTTTCTTCATAGGGAAGACACTGTCCATTAGACATTTCTTAATTTAATGTAGTTCTCCATGCAGTAGGTGTGCATCCTGAACAACGCTGTTAATCTGCTTCTAATGACCCAGAAGGTGTGCAGAACCTTTATTGGCATTATCCATTTATCGGATTTGTAAGTTAATGGGATACTTCTGGTTGGAGCAACCTACAGCACACTGGAAATTATATTTTGTTGGCCATCACAGAAATGTAGGAAATAAATAGAGCATCTACCCAGAAGTAACAACGTACTGTCCCTGAGAAGATTGTCACCACAAGGAGCATTCTGTCTGTTGTAAAATACTATTCTCATCCAAGGCCTGTTTGTCTTCAGACTGCAATCTCCCAAGGCTGGAAGAGCACCTTTCCAAATAAAAGTGGGTTATGCTAAGGGAAATAGATAACGAATACAGAAGTATTTGATAGCCATACAATTTATTTGGGGATAGCCAGACTTCTAGGTTTGCTTCTCTGGACCTGAACCTTGAGAACTATCCTACTCAATATTCTCAAGGTTTCCAGACTCTAGTCTCCGTTTCAGGGTCTCTCCATTAACAGTGTTAAATACCCTAGGGCAAACAGGACATACAGGAGCACTCTAATAGTTCTAGTCTGTTACAAATGCTCTGAGAGTTGTAGTCAGGCTGTAGCCTTGTCACTCTAGCAGAAAAAAAAATGTACATCTATCACAGGAAGGAGTTGCTTTCTGTTTGGGGATAAAGAACTATCAGAAACAAACAAAAAGAAAACCCTGGAAACTTTCATTTTGGAAAAATACTGAAATGGTCAAGAGATGAAGAATAATTCATGTGTCGGTCACTCCCTCCATCCAGAATCGGGGAAAGAAAGCATCTTGGCTGTACCTGCAGCCTCCCTGCAAAGAGGAGGAAACAGCAGGCGCATTGATACGGGGGAACTGTAAAAGGCTGATGGGACAACTGATTTAGGAGCTGACAGGAGTAAACTGGATTGGTTTGGAGATTGGATGTGCAGAAGTAATTGACGAGTATTGGTCAGAGCTCCTGTAGCTCCAGTGTCAACACCAGCTTTGTCAAGACATCTGGCTCTACTAATTCTCATTCACATATATAGTTTCAAAAGGGTCTGAAAGAGTTAGGGAAAAAATAGACATAGAAATGCAAAATATGTATATATTCATAATAATGATTATTTAAGAGTCAGTTCTGGTTATTAAATATCTTTTAATGCAAAACATGATTTATTTATTTATTACCTTTGGGGCTACACACCCTAGAAACAGAGGAATTGCAATGCTTGAACCAGTTTGAACCTATGTTTGATCTAAGTCTTGTATCCTGCTTCCAACAGTCATCGAAAACGTACTTCAGAAAACTGGGGAAGGAATCTCTGCTGGTGACAACCACCCCACAGGATAAAAGTCTTCCTATCCTTATCACTTACACCCTTAAGCATGAGGATTTGTATTTATCATACACAGTTTTTAATGCTACGATGTTTTTACCATGCATGTAAACTTCTAACCCTTTTGTCATGCTGTACAGCCCACAGCCCTTCCCAATGCAGGCACCAGCATGGAGAAGAAGACGCTTCAGTGCAAAAGGTAAGACGTAAAATAGAAGAGTTACGGTATGAGCTGCATTTTAAAACCGAGTTCAATGAAAAAACTTGAATGTCAGAGTGCAGCAGAAAGAGTGGGCTGTTTGGAGAGTGCTTGTCCCCCAGTGTCAATGCTGCAGCGAACACAGGCCAGCAGCAAGTGTGCTACGGGAGACAGGCAAGGCTGCAGCTCACCAGACGTGGCATGCAGTAGGAGGCTAAAAAGATGTAAACTTGGTGAGAGAAACCATAAAGATCAGATCCATGATCTCACATGGATACCACGGTGTTTTTAATATGTATTCTCTTACCCTTGCACCTCATTCAGGACTGAAGAAGGCGGTATTTTAAGTTCTCGGCATAAAAAGCAGCCAATAAAAAAAAGTCATTGTGAGGTAGTACTAGTAGGCACTTCTGTGAAGCAAAGTCTAAACATATTTGTTGCTCCATAACCTTTTTTCCCTTAATATTTATTAGCAAGATAGAGAAAACACTAAACTATTAGCTGATTTTCAAACTGGGTCTGGTTTGCTTCCAATTTACAGGATTACAAAAAGTCCACACCAAGTTGTTTATTATTATTACTTGCAATATCAAATCCATTTTAAATTATAAATGCCATGAATACTTCAATATGGGGTTTAAAGGTAGGAGCAGTCCTACGACTGCATGAAAATGTCAAGTACTTTTCTTCTGCAGTGTTTAATACTCAGGACACATAGACTAATCAGATGATGCCAATAGTCTGAATGCTGTATTATATATCACTAGCTCACTGGGATATAATGAAGACGTGTTACTAGGCAGGTAAACAAGTCTGGATTAGGCCTGGCTAAAACAGAGGAAAACTCTGACAGGGTGGGTCTGTTCAGTCGCAGAAGAGCAAAGAGAAGAAGGGTACAACCCTGACCACACAGTCTCACTTGATGGTTCGTCCAACAGGTGACATCTGACGAAGCCCCATACAGCCCTGGAAGTTAAGGCTTCTCAGTCCTCAGTATTTCTTATCGCCGAGCTTAGATGGCTCCTCCCTCGGTAGCCTAGGACTCATGTCAGCCACCAAAATGCCCGAAGTATCTGAGTGCTTGTAGGGCTTTGTTTTGAGTCCTGGATTTTGCTGTGGGAGTTGACTAGGAAAAAATTAAGCATGGCAAAACCAAAGGCCATTTGTGGATCTAGGCCTATACTCGTACGCTTACGTTCAAGGTGGCTCAAAGCCTCTCAGAATTTAGGCAAATGTTCCTTTTGCGTAGCCACGACAGGCCTGTGACTGCATGTGTTACGGAAAGCAGAGAGACAGAACCTGGAAAGAGAAGTTGGATGAGGAAAGATACAGAAAGCTGGGATTTGTGGTGGTGTAGAGGGTCCTCTATACAGTGGTCTGTTCCTTCGTTTCTGACAGTGGTGGGAGCAGCTAGGCAGAGCTACGTCTGTAGCACTTTATTGACCTTTCTCTCTTCCTTTCTTCCAATTTGTTGCCTTAAGCAACTGGGTATTTTGGCTACATCTAGCAGCAAACCTAGACTCACTACTAAACCTCTAAGGAGACCTATGAAAATAACCAACCAACCAATAAGCAATTCATCAAATGCTGCAGTTATTTTAATTGATTTCATGATATGCTGTTTAGTATTAAGTGAAGGGTATCTCCTGATTAGGAAGTCTATTTTCCTTTATCATTCATTTCTAAGCTTCGCGTAAAATGACTGTGCTTTTTTCTTCTTAATCTTTATAAAATAAAAGGCTTTTATCTTCCCCATACATTTAGAAAAAGGTCTTTTTAATCAATTAAAAACAGTAAATTCACACCTTCACAAACACAGGCTGTTACCCGGTAAGTTTAAAATTAAGCATTTCCAATGGGCTACTTAGTGTGAGAGTGTGGGTTATGTCTGCCTCACTCATATGCAGCAGTTTGAGGAGTTCCCAGGCACATCCACCTGCCACAACAGAGGTCTTGGAAGTACAGATGCCCACAGACACAGCCTGTTTGGGCACATTTAGCTACCATCCATGCTGCTTACTGTCCCAATGGTACATATTCCATTAAGTCACTGTGTTTGAGCATGTGGGGTCCTGAAATTCAGGGTACATTTTTTCACCTTGCTGCTCTATTTTGGGAAGACATCTATACATGTGATAGCCAACATCTATCAAGTAGTGCAACAGCTGAGCAGTGTCCACAGAGTGAATTTGAACACTCCGGGGATCTGCCTGGTAACTTCAGAAATGAGAAGCTAGATCAGAAATCCTCAGTGCAGGTCAGATAGATACATACCTCTTGCTTCTAGCAAACTTCTCTACTTGTGGTATAAGCAAAAGTGGCATATTCATGAAACTCAAAGCACAATTCAGTGTTGTCCTTTGGCCTTGTAACAGTCAAATCTGGACTACAATCATCTCAGCTGTGCCTCTCAAGATAAACTGCAATATCCATAAGGATATTCTTCACACATACTACGAACTCTAGACTAGCACTGTTCTGCAGCTATACTCCTGATCCTCCTTCCAGGGAGACCTTCTAGCAGGGCACAGCAAGTGAAAGCTTGCCAGGAGAGATTCATATCATCGCCTGTTTTATCATCTCTGTGAATTGCAAGAAGAGTTAGGATCCAGGCTTCCTATACTCCGTTTATCTCAATGAAGTGAGAAAAACTGTGGTAAAGGACAGAAGACAGTTAAACCCACAGTTTCTCCAACTCAATGATTCAACGTAGCTGTTTAGTCATTGACATGCTGTTCTTCACTTTCTCCTACACATTATTATGAGTAGAAAAAAATCATTAGTAATCACTGGATTAACTTCTCTCCAGGCTATGGGGCAGCTGTTCACAACAATTGTTGTTTGTTATTGAAAACTATTGGGTATTGTGCCTTTGTTTTGAGATTTCCTTTCTCTTACACACAGTACAAGTGACTGAAGATTATACATATACAGTACATCTGACTGAAGGTTTGCTTTTAAAGGTCATTTCAAAATGTAGTGACACAGAAGGCAGATTTCCTCTCTGAACTACAGCAACGCTGACATTGGGAGGTCATTCTTAGCCAAGTGTTAAGAGTACAAGTAAAAGACTGCATCAGTTTTGCAATAGTTGAGGGTAGGCCACCTATACAGACTTTTTTTTCCTCTCCCTTTGCTCATTTGTGGAAGATCAACACCATATTAACAGTTTAGCCATATTCAGGAACAACTGCTGTCTTTAAAGATACATGTGCTATGTCATGGTTTATTTTATTTGGACTGTGCTGATTGAATGTTTTCTAGCCTTATCGATTTAGTACCCTTGAGTTTTCCAGTCACCGCAGCTAGTATTTCAAAACTGTCAAGATGGAAAATACCTGTCAGATGATGGAAGTCCAGCATAGATTGCAGTCACTGAGGAGTTAAACATAGTCATGAGACATCAGTGTACCATGATAGATCATACATCTGATGATAAACCCATACTCCATCACCCATTCAGAATCAGCTTTGCCTCTGTCCTTTCACAACAAAGCGAAAGGACATCCCACAAGTCCACCTGTGGCAGGAAACATATTCAGCAATTACTCGGTAGTGCGGGGGTGGCACTTCCTGCATGATGGAACGGACTACTTGGTTAGAAGCTGTGAGGCAGTTTAGGAGACTTGTTATAGATGAAGTAGGGCTGACAGGGTCACCTGGCCTTTTGGTTTTTTACCATTATATTGTCCACCTTTGACTTGTTGGGAATCTGATGCATTTGAATTGCAAGTTCCTACAGCAGCTCAGATGCTGTAATGGGCCAAGTGCAGTGGGACAGAACGGCCCAGAGCTGGTGCTCAATACCTATAGATTCAGAGTTTGACTGAGGGCACAGCTGGAGGCTCATCTAGCTGTAATCTGCTTGGCCAGTGAGACCTTTTACTTGACATGTCACCTGCAGTATCTGATGGAGGTAAACGTTACACCGCCTTAACTCAAAAATCGGAAAAAGTGATCCAAACCACCACCTTAAATTAAAACGGGAGGAAGTATCATTGTCCTCGCATTAAATGACTTTCAAGAGGGTGGTGGGGACAAGATGAAATCATAACTGATGCGTAATATTCTTATGTCTTAATGGGATGTTTGGCAGCACTGCTAAACCAAGCACTTGGAGATCCTGAATCTCATCCAGAAATCTTGAAAGGACCCTGGAAATCACGAGTGTTCAAATAATTAGTACGAGCTTCTCTATATTTGTTTTCCGGGGTTCGAATCGTTACCATTCGACTCCAGTTTTTCTCGCAGAGCTTGCAGAAATACAAAAGGCTTCGTGAAAACGAGCGGCGCGAGAGCCACAAGAACCGGTAGCCAGGGCCGCGCAGGGGGGTCGGCACGGCGGCCTCAGCAGCGGCAGCTTCGGCGACCAGGTATTCACGGTGCGAGCGGGAAACAGGGAACCGGCGAAACGCGCTCGGTGCTGCTGAGGCCCGGCAGCTGCCGCCCCACCGAGCGGGCCCTCGCCCGCCTGCGGAGCCCGATCCC
>VZSC01008477.1:125727-145299 GCA_013398225.1 Steatornis caripensis | reverse complement strand
TGGGGAGGGGGTGGCGGGTCTGGCGCTTCCCCGCCGGACACCGGCCTTAAAAGCGACCCTTAAAAGGGAGGGTGAACCCTGTCTTGTGGTCTGTGCTTTCTCGGGATTTGGGGGCTTTTCGTGGGTGTTTGGCCGTTAGGAAGCCCCCCGCGGTGGGCCGCGGCGCTCTGGGGAAGCGCCCGCGTGCTCCCGTACTCGTCCCGGTTGGTTCCAGCCGAGCGGCGGGCGCTCTCACACGCACCCCCCACGCTCCCCTGCCCGGCCCGGGGCCGTCCTGCAGACGTTCCTCCCCAACGTCGCCTATTGTCCGAACGGAAATGCTACCTCTGAATCCACGCGCTGTGGAGAGCAGGGTGCGTGCTTTGCCAAGGCATCAGCTGGGGCAAACGCTGTTGTTCTGGTTGCAGTTCCCTCTTCGCTAATCTCACGTCTTAAATCTTCCCACGCTGCGGGTCAGGCGCTGTCTCCAGCCGCTTGGCGAACCGACAGGAGAGGCAGCGGGTATAAACGCGGGCCCTCGCATCCCACCGGGGCTGGGCCGCGTCCAGCGTGGCTGATTCCGGGCGCGAGGTGCCCAGGGTCTGGCTTCCTCTGCAGTTGGGGGCTTTTGGGGCAGGGAAGCAGGAGGAATGTGTTTCAATGATCGGCTTCATTTAAATTTACTTTTTTAAGGGGTTAGGAAATGTGATTGCAGAGAAAACGCTTTGTTGTCGCAGCTAGGAGTGGCTGGAGTAACCTAAAACAGAAACAGGTTAATCTGTAGGCTTCTACACAGATATCTTCCTCGTGAATTTCTGATTCGTCTGATTGAGAGCATTTCTGTAGGTGACTGGTGTTTGAGGATGTACGCTGTTTGTTGTCTCGTGCCCCTAGGATTTGCTCGGTAAGGTGCAGCTCTGCATCTTTAGTGTGGCAAAAGAAATCTAAGAGACTTAGGAGGACTGACTTGTCTAAAAGGCAGGAAAGGGGAAAACTTCGATGCTTGCTGCTCTGTCAGTGAATTCGTGGCATATGCGCTAGGGTATTTGTGTGAAAAATAATTATAGTAATATAAGTGTGTGCTATTAAAAAGGGACAAAGTAGCGTTTAATTATCTTGGGGCTTTTGTTACATTTGTTTGCGTAAATATGCCACAGTTGAAGATTCTCAAATATGTAAAAGTAACACCACTAAGAGCAGAAAATTATTATTTATTGCTCTTTGTTGGAGCCAGCCTGACGTGCCAGGCGAGATTGCTTGATAGCCAGGTGATGCCTGTCTAGAATTCATTCGTACCTTATTCCTACCCCAGTTTCCTCTCCTGTTTGTGTGCGTGACTGAGCTGTAGCTGCCCTCTGCAGTGTAGCTAGGCTTGCAGCTATACGCTCAGGCTGCTGTGACAGCGAGTGCAGAAGCAGTGTGTAAGAAGCAGCCGGGGAACAAAGAATTGCACTTTAGTGTGTTCTGCATCGTAGCTTGCTGCTCTGCTCCGGCTTGGGTCTCGCTGAGCTCTGAGGGACAGCGGCTGCAGCTGCAGGCTGTACGCCATTCTCCCCAAAACTTGTTTTTGTTGAATATCCTGAATGTATTTTAATTAATATTTCACAGAAGCTGCTTTATTTGTCTCGAATATGAAAGTGAATGCTTCCAAGTAATATGAAGTTTAATTAAATTAGTGGCAGATCATTCCAGTGTAAAAAGCCTCGAAGTATTAGTATTGGTTTTCTGTTATGATTCTGATGCATGAAGTCTAATGCTGACTTTTGAATTACTTTGTTTTCCTGTAATCTTTGAGAATCTTGTTTGCTACTGTTTGCACACTGAAGTGTTCAAACAAATACCATCAAATGAAAAGAAAAATCTTATATTACAGCAAACACAAAAATCTAGTCTTTAACTGGGAGATTAAACCATGGTAATAGGAGCCTAATTATTCCCTGTTTTCTCCCTATACATTATTTTTCTCCCTATACATTATTTTTCTCCCTATACATTATTTTTCTCCCTATACATTATTTTTCTCCCTATACATTATTTTTCTCCCTACACATTATTTTTTGAGGTAGCTTTAGAGGGTTTTTTGAGCTTTTAGATTAGGTTCTATACACCTAAGCAATTTGTGACCAGTCTTACTACTTGAGACTATGACTGTGTCAACTGATTTGCCAAATTCTGAATGGTCTTTGTTGCTGCTGATTAGTATTTAATCTGACGCTATTTTAACCCTCACTTTTTAAAGAAAGAGATAGAGCATGTGTTGCACGTCAGTGTCTAGTAGGATTGCTTTGTAAATGAAGTTACTTTCAGGCCGTTTCTTGACATTTGAAAATAGATCCCTATAATATTGACCACAAAACACCCACGATTTTTATATATATGTATGACTTTGAATTTTTTTTATTTTCTATTTTTTCATGTGCTTGAGCACTAAATGACTGCAGCAGAAAATACCATTTTATAGCTCGCAACTCTGCAAATGTCTTTGTCCTCTGCTTCCGCTCCTGTTTTTTAGATGCAGGATTATGTATGTTGTGTGACTCATTGCTGTTCTGTTCTGTGTCTGCAGCTTGCTCCTGCTAGATGCATTATGCTGTACTTGTTCTGTTTCATAATGAAGTGTTGTTTACAAAAAAGCTTTGTTAGTGTGTATGTAGAAAAAAAATGTATTTATTGCACCTGAATCCACCCTGCTGAGCCTAGCTTTGTAAGGTCTCTCAGTTCGTTCTAAATAGCTCCTTATGCTCAATGGCAGAAAGGCTTTGGGCACAGAACATTTAGTAAACAGATGAGGAAAAAGTATGACCTTTAAACAAGTCCCCCAACCCTCACAAATGATTTACTTTGAATGTTTCAGTAGTATGCCTCTTTGATTATTGTTAAACGGCAACTTTATAACCAGCAGTACTTGTAGACTTTTCTTGGTTTTAAATAAATATTTTTAAGGTACTGGAGGCAGCACTTGATTTTAGCAGGCGAAATTTACATCTTGGAGTACAGCCTTACAGACTTGAAGGGGGAGGCAATGGAAACGTGGAGTTTTGAGGAATGTCTGTTGGGTTAGGGTTTAAGGCATTGCTACTAGGTTTTCATGCTCAAAAAGCCCTTGCATTTCCCAAGTACTGAAATGTATGCAAATGGGTTCTTCATCCAGAGAGACTGTTAATAATGGTTGTTAGGAAGTGGAGTTTGAAGGGCATAAGCCGTTCTGGTCAGGACCTTCTTATTCTCATGAAGTGATGGTAGTCTAACACAGCACTGGGAAAGCCCTTTGCATCTAAGCCTCCATTTTCTTTATGAACCAAGGACAGCCCTAGTATAAATAATAATGCTTTGAAATTTTTTGGAGTCTTGCCCCTGTACAAGATACCTGATTTGGGGGATCCAAAAGATCTGTATAATGTCCTCAGAAGTGTAGTTTTGCAACCTTACTTAGTCACAGAGAGAGAAAAAATACCATAGAGGCAAAACCCCCATACAGGCCTAGGCCTTTGCAGCCTAAAAATAAACATCTGAAGTACATGCTTGGTTTTAAATTTGAGAAATTGCTAACTTAAAGTTACCATTCCATGTAATTTAAAACAGGTGTTGATATTACAAAAAACTATTTCTGCTAAAGCAGAACTTCGTGTCCAAAAAGGCAATTAAAATAACTCTGACAAATATTGAGGGGGAAAGATAATCTGAAATAAAACCCAAGGAACCAAAACAGTTTGACCACCTGAGTAGAGTAACTGTCACGCTCCTCCTGATTCTTCCATGTCAGCTTTACATGGTTTTGCTCAGAGCTCCACAAAGTAAGTTTCTCTACCTTTGCAACACTCCTCCCCAAATGCAGTAAGTGTCCCAATTTTTCCATTTAAAAAACCCAAAAACCAACACATGCAGGGAGAAGCAAAAGTCTTTTTTCACATTTATGCAAAGCACCAGATGTGTGTACATAAGTGGAAAGGTATGTGGGTGGGATCATGGGCTTGCATTTGTAACTTGCAGACAAAATCATAAAACTGTGGGCCTGAGTGACTGTTTCAGAGTCATATCCACAGCCTGTTTCTGTGGCAAGGTTAAGTCTTTTTGGGGCAGAAAGGGGTCTTCTGACTCTTCTTTTGCCTCAGCTGAATTTTAGTTTGCACATCACTTTTGTGTTGGCCTCAGTTCTTTCTTATTCATCAGACTGACAAAACCGTTATCATGAATGCAGTTAAAAATGTCTTAGACCACGTCTGCACTTAGGGTGCACCTGAGCCTCAGTGTGTAGGCTCGCCCTCCTGTCAGTAAAATGCTCCTGGTACAGGAGTGTCTCTACTAGACTGATACAGTCAGAATCTTCCCTGAGTCTAACACTAAATATTTTTCTTAGTATAATCAGCTGTGGTCTGTGTGGTGGGCTGGGCTGGGGCAAATGTGTTGATCTGATGTGTGAAAAGTTTACGTTTCCCCACCTGACAGCTAGGCATAGCATCAGCCCGAGCTGCGTATCTTTGCCCTGCTTCCTGCATGGGACCTGCGCTCCGAGTTGTGTCACTTCGGTGATGGCAGGGTAGTTCAGCAAAAGAGATTTCACGCTTAAAGGTCAACTTTCACAGAAGTGGGAAACTTCCCCCCCGCCACCGCCTCGACGAACTTTTAAGAGTAAGATACATTTCATGGTGTCATCATATAGGTGTATGTGACCAGACAAAGGAGAACTCGGCTCTTAGTCAGCACAGAAGAATGTTTAATTGAGAGAAAAGCTTTTAATAAAAGTGTTTGCTTTTAATCTTGTTACCTTTGCATACCCTTCCTGCTGTCATGTCCAGTGTAATTACTACAAGTTGAGCAACAAAGTGCCTCCCTTCCCAGCCATTCTTACCCTCAGTTTTAGAGCCTTTTGGTTCTTTACAAGGCAGAGTATGAGAAGGACAAAAAAATCGTGAGATGTTTTGGTTTTGCTTTTGCCCTAATTTGCTTGGTATCTCTGGTTGTAACTTGTGTTGGATAAAGCTGTTTACTCAGTAGAAGTTTCCACATGCTGTCTGCTGCTAAATCTCTGGGTTGCAGGTGTGCCTAAATAGTTGAAGGACAAGTGGATCTCTCTTTAAATCCTCTTTTTACATTCTGTGAACTGTAACAGTAAAAAGAGACTGACTCAAGCAGGAGACTGTGCATAAATAACTGCTCTGAAGGGTCCCTGGATAACCTGTCAGACAAAGATACCAGTATTTATTTTGCAAGAGGCTCTAAACCCAAGGTCATAAGCCGAGGACTGGTATTTTGGAAGATTTAAAAAAAAAAAAAAGTAGTTTTAAAAGCTGTGTATATTTTACAGCAATGTAGTCCCGTCTTCCCTCTTTCCCAGCTAAAAAATATACATTTCTATATGTAAAAGACCTTGAGCTGGTCAAAGAACAAACTAAGATTACCCTGGTAGAAGTACAGTTTCACTGGGGATAACACTAGTAAAGCTTGGCAAAGCTGTTTTTTCTCCATAGCTGCCAAACTTTTTTTGGAGTACAGTTGTTCATTTTTTCACCAAACTAAATAGAACATTGACCCTCAGGTAATCCTGGTGAGCAGAATTCCCCTGTGGTGTTACTGGGGCTGGTTCCTGATGAAGGGTAAGAGGCAAGTGAGCTGCACTGGTGCAGCTCGGGGCTCGGTGCCTTCTGAGGGCGTCTGTTCAAGAACCGTGTTTGCTGAAACTCCTAGTAGACTGATGTGCAACACAAAAGCCCTTGGGAGTCAGCTCAAGGACACAGTGGCATCATTTGTTTGCTGTATGTGAGATGTTAGAGGAAAAGGTGAAAGTTTGTGGACAGCTCAAGAAAGTAGAGGAGTACCTCATGAAATGAACCTTAGCAAAGGTGAAATTGCCTTCCCCAGTATTTTTATCTTGGTTGTACCAGAGGTGTTAAAGTCCTAGCTCTTGTACATGTTTGGTTTTGTACTCTCTCGTACTTATAACGTCTTGCCAGGACTCTGGATCTGTTCTACATTTAAATTCTGTACAAAATGTTAGCTTGGTGTATGGGCTTTCAAATAGGTTTAAATGTGATTATTTTTAACTGAAAGTACAGAAATTGTTAACAGAATCATCTAGGTGATCAGGCAGTATCTTCATTCTGCAATGGAAAATTTTTGCCCAGCCTCACTTGTACAACTCCATCTTTCGTTCCTGCAGACTTCTAGTAAATACTAGAAATTCTCTTCTCTCTCCTGTGTGAGTGTTTGGTCTGCTGTGCTGCTGTCCGTTGAGTTAAGGCCTTGGTCCAATCCTAGAGGGTGCTGCACTTACAACTCTCTTCCCTCTTTCTGGGATCATAACGTAATCCAGTGTAACTGTGAATGTTAAGGACTTCTCTGGTTGATCTTTCACTACAGGCTGTTCTAGAGAACAGTAATGACCTCAAAAATGAATCTTTGTTTAGTTGCATGTTTGATTAATTGCCAGCTTTTGGCCTTCCAGTTGGACATGTGGGTGTTTTCTTGCCAACTACAGCTCTGACAAGGTGCTAAGACTGGGCATCGTAATCTTGAAAGTCAGCATGTTACAGTGAAAACATGTCCCTTGCAAACATGTGGATCTTCATAGAATCATAGAATGGTTTGGGTTGGGAGGGACCTTAAAGATCTTCCAGTTCCAAGTCCCCTGCAACAGGCAGGGACACCTTCCACTAGACCAGGTTGCTCAAAGCCCCATGCAACCTGGCCTTGAACACTTCCAGGGAGCGGGCATCCACACTTTCTCTGGGCAAACTTTGGTTACGTTCTTCTGAGTTCTCTTTCCTTTGGTTTGCCATCTGATTTTTTTCCCCCCCTCTGGAGTTAAAATAAACAATTTTTTGTTGCATAGACTCTTTTTCTTTTCCAGTGAAAATCACCCAAACCCCACTATCTGTCTTGAGCTCCGTTATGTATGTATGGTTTTGCTGGGAGATCAGCTTCTTGAAGAGGATTCAGTGTTAACTGACTCATTGCTTCGATGTTTGCCTTCCGTCTGAGAGTTGCCAACACCTCCCACACTTCGCAATTTCTAATCTAATCTTGATTCTGTATCTTGATTGTTTGTCAGATTTTAATTTCCTTAAAGAAGTTGTGTTATCAATAGTCAAAATATGTCAGAATCTGCAAGTGCAATGTATGCTTTGGTTTTTTTTTGAATTAAAGTTGACCCCTTTGTTCTTACTGTTTTAAAGCACAAGCATTTGTTTAGTTTTCTGTTGTTTCTTACTGAGATTTCAGCAAGACTTTAATCACCACTTAAGTTAGAAACAAAATGTGTTTGTTTGTATTCTTCTCTAAATTCACATGCGCCTCATGGTTGAACATGAAGGGGAAAAAATATCGGGCCACTAATAGTTACTGAATTTCCAAGGAGGTTGTTTTCCTCAGTTCCTGCACTTTCCTGAGCTCCTCCAAACTGTTGAATTTGGTCATTTCATGTTTGTGCTGGCTAATAGCCCTGCTAAGAGCACTGACTGTTACATAGTGTCACAATTTGACACTAGTGTGTCAAAACGCCTGGTTGTGCTGGGGTCTGGGCGTAAAACAAGTTAGAAAGTGCTTGCAGGAAGTTTTTTCATCAATGCTCTTGCCTCCCTTGCCTCCCTCCCCTCCTTCATTTTCTTCACATTCAAACTGCTGTTAGATTTTTTCATATTAAAATGCTGTTTTTTCCATATTTAACTCTTATTTTAAATTTTAAGCTCGGTGGTATTGATTTTTCTCATTGCACGTTCTCTGAATCTCTGGCAGAAGTCCTGGAGGGGATTTGGGAGCAAAGAAGAAGAAAAAGAAGCAGAAGAGAAAAAAGGAGAAACCAAATTCTGGAGGCACCAAATCAGATTCTGCATCTGACTCCCAGGAGATTAAAATTCAACAGCCTTCAAAAGTGAGAGCGTGATTCTGTTTTAATTTGTGCTTGCTTTCTAATTTATGTGCTTCGCTTTTTGTAAAAGCGAGTTGGTAGTTCTGCCTTAGCATGTCAGAATTAAGCAAGTGGTTACTGTCCCGAATAGAGACAGAAGCAAGGTAAGACCTGGTGTTTGCAGACAGTATGAAGTTTGCTGGAGAGTCGTCGACACCAGCACAGTGGTGTGCTATGAGAAAAGCAGAGGAGGAGGTGTTTTGTCTTTCTTTGCCAGCAGATAGAACTCAGGCTAGTGACAACTTTGTTGCAGGGAATCTTAATCTGCAGGGGCAATGCTTTTAAACAGATTTTATATTTGAGGAATTGCCTTTAGTTTAGCCGCTATCTAACTTGGCTTAGTGCAGGTTCGGTAACTTGTACAGCATAATGCTATCTCATGGTGAGCATCAGCAGTAGGGGAAAAGGTGTACCTGCTGTGCTAACCAGAGTCTCATTTGGGCAAACAAGCAGCATGTCAGCTTACATAAAATGCGGTAATCTCTAACATGGAGATACAGACTGAAGAAACTTTTCGCCATCTGAAAGACCTCTGCTGTAAAGAAGAATGCAAAATTATGTGAGGGGTTGTACAATCTTTGTGGGCTTTGTTATAAAATAGCATTTTCTACATGCTTTTGACTACCATGTTCTGAATGAATGGTGAATAATACGGTTTGGTGGCTTTTTAACATACAGCTTTTATGTCAAGAGAAATCTGAGACTGAGAACTGAAGTTTGTAAAATGATCATAAGAAAGTTTATGGATGATTGAGCATGTTGAAGTAGTTAAATTTGCTTTATCAGATTAATTTGGAGAAAGTTACACCGTTGTACCAGTAGTACTATTCGTCCTGTAAGATTTGTCAGGTACATTGGGGCTACCAACTGATTTTAGGGAAAAAAGTTATGTTCTTGCTCATGAACATACTGATAGATTTTGTGTTGTCCCTTTAGATCTTCTCTGTGTCACCCCCATTGCTTTGAATGGGCACATTTGGCACAGGGGGCACTTTAAGAGAGATCTTAAGTACTTTCTCATCACGTGTTTTGATACTATGTTTCTATAAAGCAGGTGGCATGAATTGCTAATACAAGAAGACTGTTTGCAAGTGATGACCAAGTAACCTCAAATTCTTTTACAATTGAAGTAAATTTTAATGTTAACATGATAGAGTTCATTGCTGCAGTATCCTGAGAGTTCCTTTGTTCCCTGCTGACCAAACTTACTGTTCCATATGTCGCCTCTAATTGCATTAAAAGGAAGCTGCTTCATTTTTTTTTTTTTTGTTTTAATGTGCAAGATTTTAGTCCTCAGGACCTTGCAGTCTTGCACACCATTTCTCTGGTGCGATGCGTTTTGGAAATGTGGAAGTGTATCCTTGTTCTAAGTTGTGTACTTAGAGTGGCAGTCTTCGTGATTATTTTATTGTCACAAGAAGTTTAGCCAGTTTCTAAGCAATGTTACAAAATTTTCTCTTTTATTGGCATAAAAGAAAAGCTCTTATTTAAGTCTTTCTCTCAGGCTCTAGGCAGCTAAACCATTTTACTATTCTTGTATGGCTTCCACTTTTCTCTGTTTTGGTTTGTTTTTTTTTTTTTTTTTGCCTTGTCTGCTGTGTTCCAGGTGTACACACTGATAAGTAGGTGAGTTTCTCTGTCTCGGACAACTTTCCTGTTTTAGATTTTTTAAAAACATCTTACACTGATGATCTGGATCAGTGTGGAGAAGTATATTTGTTTTCTCTGCTACTCAAGTGGTATTTAGACTTTGTATTCCTTGTGCTATGTGAAATATAATGGAATGGTTTGTGTTGGAAGGGGCCTTAAAAATCGTCTATTTACAACTGCCCCTGCTGTTGGCAGGGGCACCTTCCATTAGACCAGGTTGCTCAAAGCCCCATCCAACCCGGCCTTGAGTACTTCCAGGGAGGCGCCATCCACAACTTCTTGGGCAACCTGTTCCAGTGTCTCACCACCCACACAGTAAAGAATTTCTCCTAGTATCTAATCTAAATCTATCCTCTTTGAGTTTTAAGCTGTTACCCCTTGTCCTATCACTACATGCCCTTGAAAAAAGAAGTCCCACTCCAGCTCTCTTGTAGGCCTCTTCAGGTACTGGAAGGCTGCAGTAAGGTCTTCCCAGAGCTTTCTTTTTTCCAGGCTAAACAACCCCAACTCTCTCAGCCTGTCTTCATAGGAGAGGGGCTCTAGTCCGCTGATCATCTTCCTGGCCCTCCTCTGGACTTACTCCAACAGGTCCACGTGCTTCCTATGTTGGGGGCCCCAGAGCTGGTTGTAGTACTCCGGGTAGGGTCTCACCAGAGCGGAGTAGAGGGGCAGAATCACCTCCCTTGACCTGCTAGTCATGTTTCTTTTGATGCAGCCTTGGTTGGCCTTCTGGGCTGAGAGCGCACGTTGCCAGCTCATATTGAGTTTCTCATCAACCAACACGCCCAANATATGTCGCCTCTAATTGCATTAAAAGGAAGCTGCTTCATTTTTTTTTTTTTTGTTTTAATGTGCAAGATTTTAGTCCTCAGGACCTTGCAGTCTTGCACACCATTTCTCTGGTGCGATGCGTTTTGGAAATGTGGAAGTGTATCCTTGTTCTAAGTTGTGTACTTAGAGTGGCAGTCTTCGTGATTATTTTATTGTCACAAGAAGTTTAGCCAGTTTCTAAGCAATGTTACAAAATTTTCTCTTTTATTGGCATAAAAGAAAAGCTCTTATTTAAGTCTTTCTCTCAGGCTCTAGGCAGCTAAACCATTTTACTATTCTTGTATGGCTTCCACTTTTCTCTGTTTTGGTTTGTTTTTTTTTTTTTTTTTGCCTTGTCTGCTGTGTTCCAGGTGTACACACTGATAAGTAGGTGAGTTTCTCTGTCTCGGACAACTTTCCTGTTTTAGATTTTTTAAAAACATCTTACACTGATGATCTGGATCAGTGTGGAGAAGTATATTTGTTTTCTCTGCTACTCAAGTGGTATTTAGACTTTGTATTCCTTGTGCTATGTGAAATATAATGGAATGGTTTGTGTTGGAAGGGGCCTTAAAAATCGTCTATTTACAACTGCCCCTGCTGTTGGCAGGGGCACCTTCCATTAGACCAGGTTGCTCAAAGCCCCATCCAACCCGGCCTTGAGTACTTCCAGGGAGGCGCCATCCACAACTTCTTGGGCAACCTGTTCCAGTGTCTCACCACCCACACAGTAAAGAATTTCTCCTAGTATCTAATCTAAATCTATCCTCTTTGAGTTTTAAGCTGTTACCCCTTGTCCTATCACTACATGCCCTTGAAAAAAGAAGTCCCACTCCAGCTCTCTTGTAGGCCTCTTCAGGTACTGGAAGGCTGCAGTAAGGTCTTCCCAGAGCTTTCTTTTTTCCAGGCTAAACAACCCCAACTCTCTCAGCCTGTCTTCATAGGAGAGGGGCTCTAGTCCGCTGATCATCTTCCTGGCCCTCCTCTGGACTTACTCCAACAGGTCCACGTGCTTCCTATGTTGGGGGCCCCAGAGCTGGTTGTAGTACTCCGGGTAGGGTCTCACCAGAGCGGAGTAGAGGGGCAGAATCACCTCCCTTGACCTGCTAGCCATGTTTCTTTTGATGCAGCCTTGGTTGGCCTTCTGGGCTGAGAGCGCACGTTGCCAGCTCATACTGAGTTTCTCATCAACCAACACGCCCAAGTCCCTCTCCTCAGGGCTGCTCTTAATCCATTCTCTGCCCAGCTTGTATCTGTGCTTGGGATTGCCCCAACCCAGGTGCAGGACCTCGCACTTGGCCTTGTTGAACTTCATGCCATTCACACCGGCACACCTCTCAAGGCTGTCAAGGTCCCTCTGGACGGCATCCCTTCTTTCCAGCATGTCAACCGCACCACTCAGCGTGGTGTTGTCGGCAAACTTGCTNGTTTGTTTTTTTTTTTTTTTTTGCCTTGTCTGCTGTGTTCCAGGTGTACACACTGATAAGTAGGTGAGTTTCTCTGTCTCGGACAACTTTCCTGTTTTAGATTTTTTAAAAACATCTTACACTGATGATCTGGATCAGTGTGGAGAAGTATATTTGTTTTCTCTGCTACTCAAGTGGTATTTAGACTTTGTATTCCTTGTGCTATGTGAAATATAATGGAATGGTTTGTGTTGGAAGGGGCCTTAAAAATCGTCTATTTACAACTGCCCCTGCTGTTGGCAGGGGCACCTTCCATTAGACCAGGTTGCTCAAAGCCCCATCCAACCCGGCCTTGAGTACTTCCAGGGAGGCGCCATCCACAACTTCTTGGGCAACCTGTTCCAGTGTCTCACCACCCACACAGTAAAGAATTTCTCCTAGTATCTAATCTAAATCTATCCTCTTTGAGTTTTAAGCTGTTACCCCTTGTCCTATCACTACATGCCCTTGAAAAAAGAAGTCCCACTCCAGCTCTCTTGTAGGCCTCTTCAGGTACTGGAAGGCTGCAGTAAGGTCTTCCCAGAGCTTTCTTTTTTCCAGGCTAAACAACCCCAACTCTCTCAGCCTGTCTTCATAGGAGAGGGGCTCTAGTCCGCTGATCATCTTCCTGGCCCTCCTCTGGACTTACTCCAACAGGTCCACGTGCTTCCTATGTTGGGGGCCCCAGAGCTGGTTGTAGTACTCCGGGTAGGGTCTCACCAGAGCGGAGTAGAGGGGCAGAATCACCTCCCTTGACCTGCTAGCCATGTTTCTTTTGATGCAGCCTTGGTTGGCCTTCTGGGCTGAGAGCGCACGTTGCCAGCTCATACTGAGTTTCTCATCAACCAACACGCCCAAGTCCCTCTCCTCAGGGCTGCTCTTAATCCATTCTCTGCCCAGCTTGTATCTGTGCTTGGGATTGCCCCAACCCAGGTGCAGGACCTCGCACTTGGCCTTGTTGAACTTCATGCCATTCACACCGGCACACCTCTCAAGGCTGTCAAGGTCCCTCTGGACGGCATCCCTTCTTTCCAGCATGTCAACCGCACCACTCAGCGTGGTGTTGTCGGCAAACTTGCTGAGGTTGCACTCAATCCCAATGTCCATGTCGCTGACAAACAGTGCCAGTCCCAACCCCTGAGAAATGGCACTCATCACTGGTCTCCACTCAGACATCAAGCCGTTGACCGCAATGCTTTGAGTGCGACAATCTAGCCCATTCCTTATCCAGCAAGTGGTCTACGCATCAAGTCCATGTCTCTCCAATTTAAAGACAAGGATATTGTGTTGGACAGGGTCAAATGCTTTGCACAAGTCCACATAGATGATGTCAGTTGCTCTTCCATTGTCCACCAGTGCTGTAACCTTGTCGTAGAAGGCCACCAAATTTGCGAGGCGTGATTTGCCCTTAGTGATCCATGTTGGCTGTCACCAGTGAGCTCCTTATTTTTCATGTGCCTTTCCAGGAGGACCTGCTCCGTGATCTTGCTAGGCACAGAGGTGAGGCTGACTAGCCTGTAATTCCCTGGGTTGTCCTTTTTTCCTTTTTTAAAAATGGGGCTTATGTTTTCCTTTTTCCATAATAAGAAAAACAGAAAAAAAGCTTTTAGTCTTTTTGTAGAACAAAATGCTTTTAGCTTGCTCTTGGTTGAAAAGAGGTTTACAAAATACTTTAGAGGAAAGTGGCCTTGTACACTTTACCTCTAAGAGAATATATGCAGGGTCATCAGGTAATACTTGGTGGGGCTTCTGAACTCATTGAAAATTATTTTGAAAAAAGATTTTGAGGACAGGTGAGTTGGTAAACAGGTATACCAGTCTGGAGATGAGAAAAATGGAACAGTGAGTCTCCTTGGCTTCTCCCTCTCTTATTTGTGATTTTGAACTTTTTGAGCACTAGCATGAGTGTAACCACAGCAGTAAATGCTTGTTTGCATTTTATGCTTACAGTGACCTTTAGAACACTTCACTGCCCGTCTTACAAGACTTTGATCTATCCCAATTACAAGTTCCAGTGATGTAGACTGTTCACACTGACACAAACAAAGCTTGCCAGATCTGCAATACTATCAGTCATTGTAGTCACCAATGACGTACACAACATAGTCACACAATAAGTTAGATTGGAAGGGACCTTTAGAGTTCTTTCAGCCAACCTCCTGCTGTAGAGCAGATCCAACTAGATCAGGTTGCTTAGGCCTAGATCAGGTTGTTTGGTCTCCAAGGACGGAGACTCCACAACCTCTGTGGGCAACCTATTCCAGTGTTTGACTACACTTGCGGTTGAAGAAATAGTAATTCCTTATATCTAAATGGATTTTGCTGGTTTGCCGCTTGTGTCTATTCTTTCTTGTCCTATCATTGTGCTCCTCTGAAGAGACTTGGCTCAGTTTTCTTTACATCCTCCCATTAGACAGCAGTAAGATTTCTCCTACTCCCTTAACCTTCTCTTCTAAAGCTGAACAAACCAAGGTCTTTCATCTTCTTGTATGTCATGTACTTCATCCCCCCAGCCATCTTGGTGGCCCTCCATTGAACTCACTCCACTATGTCGATGTTTTCCTTTTAATGGGGAACCCAAAACTGTGAGATGTGATCTCGGGGGTGCCAGATAAAGCGGAAGACTTGTTGGCAAGTCTTACTGATACAACCCAGTATGCAGCTGTCCTTCACTGCTAGCCAGCAAACTGCTGGCTCATGTTCACCTCTCTGCCCACCAGGACCCCCAAGTTCTTTTCTGCAAAGCTGCTTCCTAGCCAGTCCATGCTGGCCTCTGCCATCGCGTGGACTTTTTCTGTCCCAGATGCAGGACTTAGCATTTGTGTTTGTCAAACTTCATGAAGTTTCTGTTTCCAGCCTGTCAGAGTAGCTTTGAATAGCAGCTCTGCAGTCCAGCTGATCAACCATTCTTCCCAACTAGGTATCATCTATGAACTTGCAGACAAGGCACTCTTTGTCACGTCCAGATCGTTAAACTACCGACCCCTGAGTTCTCAAAATCCTCCTGCTTGCCTTCTTGAAGATGGGTGTGACGTTTCCCTTTTTCCAGTCTTAAGAAACCTCCACCAATTGCTATAACCTTTAAACTTGATAGATGCTAATTGCAGTAACATCAGCTACCTCCCTCAGCACCCTCAGGTGCATCTGGTGTGTTCTTACGGACCTGTGCATCATTAATTTCCTACGTGGTCCCTAGCTTTCTCTCCAGCTGTGGTCAATGGGAGTCTCACAGACTGTGCTACAAGGCTCAGGAATATCTAAGGTCTGAGCTCAGATCATGTCACCGAAATGGAGGTGAAAAAAGCATTGCGTACTTCAGCCCTGTTGCACAATAGTCCTGTCTTGTGCTGTGAGGAGATATTTCCCCTAAACTGAAATTAAACAAATTCATTCTTCTTTCTGATTCATATGAAGTTCTGTGTAGGTTTTTTTCTTGCTTTCCATTAAAGCAAAACAAGAAGGGTTGAAAGGAAACTTAGCCAGGCTGATCTCTGAACGTTTTGAAAGGAAAGAAGATTCCTCCTGATGTCCCTAGCCGCGTTGTATTTAGTACCAAAACAGGAACTTTTTACTTTACATATGCTAGTAAAATATTTTCTTTAGATTTTCTGTTTTATTCTTCTTAATGCAGAAAAAAATGTAGACACAAAATAAACATACAAAATAAATTACAGTATGTCAATATTTATGTATGATTTCATAATGTAGTGATAATATTTCAGAGTTTACCCAGTGGTATTAGAATTATTTGTATCAGGCCAGTGTGTAATAGACAGATTGATGTTTTAGTTGAGAAAAGTAATTTATGTATCTGTAATCCAGATCTAGAAATAACAAGGAAACATTTGAGAGTATTCCTTCAAATGTGTGTATTGCATTGCGGTCTGGAAAAACCTGAGCACAAGCATGCTGTTAGTATGCCTCAGAACAGGGCTTGCCACTTGGGAGATAACAAAACAAATAAATAGATTAAAAAAAGAGACAGAGAGATACACTTAGAATTTAGAAGTCTGTTACCATTATTCCTCTGTACTTTCCTGTGTGGATAAAATTCTCTTTCCAGTTATACTTAATCAGAGCGATCAAAAGTCACGGTTTAAGAGCTCAGTTTAGAAATGCTTAGCCTTATGTTTTATGCTTTTCAACTAACTTTTCTATAAAGATTTTTCAACTTTTAAGTGGAAAATTGGCTTATTTTATGTCTGTCTGCTTCTATCAGTTTAAAGTATCTTAGGTTGTGAGTGTTGGCACAGTTGGCATTAGCACCAAAATGGTTAACTCCTGTATGTGTGGTGCAATGCAGAGAGGTACCTACTGTAATAATTGCAAGCTAACAGAAGGCAGGTACAATATAACTAAGGTTAAAAAGCAGATATTTGTGGCAATACAGTGTACCTGAAATACTGAAGCAATTTAAATATGATTTTAAATTGTATGNATTTAGAAGTCTGTTACCATTATTCCTCTGTACTTTCCTGTGTGGATAAAATTCTCTTTCCAGTTATACTTAATCAGAGCGATCAAAAGTCACGGTTTAAGAGCTCAGTTTAGAAATGCTTAGCCTTATGTTTTATGCTTTTCAACTAACTTTTCTATAAAGATTTTTCAACTTTTAAGTGGAAAATTGGTTTATTTTATGTCTGTCTGCTTCTATCAGTTTAAAGTATCTTAGGTTGTGAGTGTTGGCACAGTTGGCATTAGCACCAAAATGGTTAACTCCTGTATGTGTGGTGCAATGCAGAGAGGTACCTACTGTAATAATTGCAAGCTAACAGAAGGCAGGTACAATATAACTAAGGTTAAAAAGCAGATATTTGTGGCAATACAGTGTACCTGAAATACTGAAGCAATTTAAATATGATTTTAAATTGTATGTGTAAAGTACAGCTTTGGACATCTCTCTGTGTACCAATGGTATCTTTAGGTTGTGAGATATCTAAGCTGATCTGCTTTCCGCTGTTTTATTGTATTTTACCAGGGAGGGGACAGGGAATACAAGCAGCTTTTTACTGTGATACCAGTATCCTGCCTTAATGCTGCAGGATTTGCCTTAAAAATGCTGAAGTTTCACTGTTACATGCAAGTGCTACTCAAAGCTATTAAGTATTTTGTGAAGTTGCTTGTCTGTTGCCCACCTAACTTTCCTGCCTCTGAAGGCTATACCTAACCTAACCACAATGAGAAGAGTACATAAAAGTATACGTAACAGTAAAATAGATGAGCATGTTTCTACTTTCTCAAAGTAAACGTACTCAAGAAGCTTCCTCTTCCATTTGTCTCTGTGTGCAGAATCCAGCCATTCCAATGCAGAAGCTTCAAGACATCCAGAGAGCGATGGAGCTGCTCTCTGCATGCCAAGGCCCAGCAAAGAATATTGATGAGGCTACCAAACGTAAATACCAGTTTTGGGATACGCAACCTGTACCTAAACTTAGTAAGTTTAACTGGACCTGAGTGTAAGATCTGTCTTACTGACCCCTGAAAGAATGTGTGCCAGCTGTGTGGCATGTTGTCTAAAACGGATATGAAGTTGAACTGTGTGCTGTAGAGATCCTTAACCTTTTGTGTAGTTTATGTGAAATTCTTGATGTTGTCTAGGAAAGTGCTTGCCTGCCCCCAAATGATGTGCAACAAAATACGATGTTAATAAATCTCATTCTGATGTTCTCTATAAAAATAGGAAATGCTACTGAAATAGCATTCGTTTGTATATTTTAGGTCTGAACTCTTGAACAACAGAACGTCAAAGTCTTTTCCACTTCAGGGAAAATAAGAACTCTTAAATGGTGACAAAGAATAAACTTAGATTTTATTTCTTTGTTTATTTTTCTCTTAAAGTTTTTTTCAATAGATAGATTTGCTTTCACAGACATAATGACTCTCTTACTGTAGGTTAATCATGCAGCTATAAGTGGATAATGGCACTTCTTTCATGTGTGAACACTTGTATTGCTGTGTGTTCACGTGCTTCCTCCACATGTACCCTACCTTGAAGAGATACTTTCTCCGAGTCTGTTCTTGGTACCAACTGAGGTGGTGAGGTGACATCTACTTGCCTTTAATTTTGTAAGGAATTTGGCAGATTACTTTTTATACTGGTCTGATCCCTAATAACACAGTTGGTAAATCTTAGTCTTTGTTGGAGAAGATAGTTGCTGACTCTCTTGCTTTTTCTGAACTGCTTTCTGAACCTTCTTCTTCCCCCTTCATTATCTTCAAGTTAAGCAGTTGTAACTCTTCAGTGCCAATGAAACTTAGGGAGCCCACAATTCAAGCAGTCTCAGCACAATGAGCTGTCATTGTTCTGTTCTGCAAGTTTATTTCCAATGTGTTGGAGACTGGTGTAGAATACAGTAGATCACAGAAGAAACAATGTAGGAGGTTCCTGGAGTGTGTGGAAGATAACTTCCTGACACAGCGAGTGAGTGAGCCAACTAGAGAAGGCATTCTGCTGGAGCTGTTGTTTACAAACAGAGAATGACTTGTAGGTGATGTGACAGTTGGATGCTGTCTTGGGCATAGCGATCACGAAATGATAGTTTTTTATTCTTGGAGAAGGCAGGGGCCAGCAGAACTGCCACCTTGGACTTCCAGAGGGCAGACTTTGGCCTGTTTAGGAGCCTGGCTGACAGAGTCCCTTGGGAGGCAGTCCTGAAGGGCAAAGGAGTCCAGGAAGGCTGGACACTCTTCAAGAAGGAAATCTTACAGGCGCAGGAGCGGGCTGTCCCCATGTGCCGAAAGACGAGCCGTTGGGGAAGAAGACCACCCTGGCTGAACAGAGAGCTTTGGCTGACTCTGCATAAAAAAGGAGAGTTTATGGCCTTTGGAAGAAGGGGCAGACCACTCAGGGGCACTACAAGGATGTCGTGAGGTTATGCAGGGAGAAAATTAGAAGGGCCAAAGCCCAACTAGAGCTTAATCTGACTACTGCCATAAAAGACAGTAAAAAATGTTTCTATAAATACATTGGCAACAAAAGGAGGGCTGAGGAGAATCTCTATCCTTTATTGGATGTGGGGGGAAACATGGTGATGAAGGATGAGGGAAAGGCTGAGGTACTTAGCGCCGTCTTTGCCTCAGACTTTAGTAGTAAGACCAGTTTTTCTCTGGGTACCCAGCCCCTTGAGCTGGAAGGCAGGAACGGGGAGCAGAATGAAGGCCCCATAATCCTAGGGGAAATGGTTAGTGTCCTGCTACACCACTTAGACACATGCAAGTCTATGGAGTCAGGTGGGATCCACCCAAGGGTACTGAGGGAGCTGGCAGAGGTGCTCACCAAGCCACTTTCCATCATGTATCAGCAGTCCTGGCTACCTGGGGAGGGCTCAGTTGACTGGAGGTTAGCAAATGTGATGCCCATCTACAAGATGGGCCGGAAGGAGGATCCAGGGAACTACAGGCCTGTCAGTCTGACCTTGGTGCCGGGGAAGGTTATGGAGCAGATCATCTGGAGTACCTTCACACAGCACATACAGGATGACCAGGTGGTCAGGCCCAGTCAGCATGGGTTTATGAAAGGCAGGTCCTGCTTGACTAACCCGATCTCCTTGTATGACAAGGTGACCTGCTTAGTGGATGAGGGGCTGTGGATGTTGTCTACCTAGACTTTAGTGTAAAGCCTTCGACACTGTTTCCCACAGCATTCTCCTGGAGAAACCATCTGCTCATGGCTTGGATGGGTGAACTCTTTGCTGGGTAAAAAACTGGCTGGATGGCTGGGCCCAAAGAGTTACGGTGAAGGGAGTTAAATGCGCTTAGTGGCCAGTCACAAGTGGTGCTCCGCAG
>VZSC01008477.1:103153-125396 GCA_013398225.1 Steatornis caripensis | reverse complement strand
AAGACGTGTAGATGTGGTGCTTAGGGACATGGTTTGGTGGTGGACTTGGCAGTGCTATAGGTTAACGGTTGAACTTAATGGTCTTAAAGGTCTTTTCCAACCTAAATCTGTGATTTGGCAGGTGCTGCTCCGTAGGAGAGAAACAGCTTCTGTTTATAGCTATATACTGATGGAACAGGGTTGTAAAGTAAGGGAGGATGAGAAAGCACAGTTTGATGTAGGGTTCTAGGAACAAGTTTCACATTTCGCCAGTATGCCTTAAATGCCCTAACTTTGCCGTGCCACTACTCCTGAGTAGTGAGTAATCCATTGAGTTCAGGTCTGTTTGAGTCACTGGTAAACAGGATCCAAGCCATAGCTTGTTAGCTTTGAGTACAACGTGTTTTTCGTGATGAGACCATGGATCTCATGGCTGGCTAAATGCTGTGCATGTGCTGATAAATTGCTGTCCTGTGATATGAAATACTGGATTATCAGTTGAGTTTAGTACTGTGCATATCTATAGATATTCTGATGAGATGGTCATTAGTTTGAATGCGATCTGTGAGAATGAGAAGTAGTATAAGCTAATAATACAAAAATTTTCAGCATTTTTTAAAAGCTTCATAACATAATTGTGAGAAAATACATGATGAGAGTTAAATGCAGTTTTGAGAACTACTAGGAAAGCTAGTAATGTAACTTGTTCTTTCTTTTTCCTTCTCCTCCCTCAAAAGATGAAGTTATAACTTCACATGGTGCAATTGAACCAGATAAGGACAATGTCCGCCTAGAGCCATATTCTTTGCCACAAGGTTTTATGTGGGACACATTGGATCTTAGCAATGCTGAAGTTGTAAGTAAAACAATTTTTATATGTATCTGAAATCACTGAGTTTATTATGATTGATGTATGTGGATAAATCTTTTGATTTTTGTGTGTGTGTTTTCAGCTGAAGGAGTTATACACACTGTTAAATGAGAATTACGTAGAAGATGATGATAATATGTTTAGGTTTGATTATTCACCTGAATTTCTTCTGTGGTGAGTAGGAAGTTCTACATTCTGCTCTGGCTGGAGTGAAAAGAAGGGTGTTTTTATTACATCTTCTTAGGCAGTAATTTGTAATTATTTCTGTCATCAATTCTAGGGCACTGCGTCCTCCGGGCTGGTTACCCCAATGGCACTGTGGGGTTAGAGTGTCTTCAAACAAAAAATTGGTAGGATTCATAAGTGCCATCCCTGCAAATATTCGTATTTATGACAGGTAAAATGCACCATCACTTTTGTATTTGTAAAAGAATAACACCATGAAACAAATCTTAAACTGGTATCCATTGCTGTAGAGAACTTGGAAAGAGAGAAGGGGGGGCTCACTGACCATAGAGAGTCAGAAGAATCCTGTTTATGTAGCAGAGACTTTTTTTTTTCCACTTCCCCCTTGCACACCAAAAAAAGCTTGTGGGCGCCTTACAGTGAAGACCAGTAACACATATGAAAGGAATTTGCATATTGATGGGTAATACAGATAATGACAGAATTTTCTGACCCTACTGGAAAGTATTTAAAGGATAGTCAGTCAGCTGGGCTTCCTTGGCCAGGTCTTCATACACTCACAATCATTGTGATTTGCAGCATGTGCTTGGATGCCATTTTATGTCTTAAAGTAAGGTAATTGGTTAAGTCCCGATAGAGCTCTGAAAAATTAGTGTTGCAAACACCTTAGACACAGCTTGCGTATCACACAATTTGCTATTGCAGTTGCAATATCATAGATTAGCATTTGTTGCAGATGTACTTTGTCACAGACCAATTTGTTTTTACCTCAAATTCTTCTGCCACAACATGGAAAACTACAGTTACGCAAACGAAAATATACAATGTGCAACTCTTTAACTTTTCCACTACTTAATGTCCTTTTAGTGTGAAGAAAATGGTAGAAATCAATTTTTTGTGCGTCCATAAGAAACTGAGATCTAAACGGGTAGCACCTGTACTGATTCGGGAAATAACCAGAAGAGTAAACCTGGAAGGAATTTTTCAGGCTGTTTACACTGCTGGAGTGGTACTCCCCAAACCTGTGGCCACTTGCAGGTAACCTAGGTGATGTTCATAATAATATCGGTTCCTATGGCAGTCTTTTCAAAGAACTTTTGATGTAATTGGCTAGAAACAATAAAAGCATAAAATTCATAGAAATTAAATGTTGTGGTTTTGACTAATGTGAAGGCCTGAGTGTTTGTCAGGGTGGGTTTTTTGGTTGGTTTCTCGCTCCCTTCTCCCTCTCTGTGCCTTGGATAAAACAGCTTCTCAGACTAAAATCTAGTTTTGGGATTGTTTATCGTACCTTGAATAGACTAACAGATGTTTTTGTTGACCTTCTGGTGGAAGCCATGCTAGCCATGACAACATTGTGTACCTCTGTTTTTCAAGTGGCCCATTTCCCTGCTGGGACACTTCCCTGTTGGGACACTTCCCTGTTGACCCAGTTGCTTGCCAAAGATGGCAGAGCATTTCTGGGAATTGTATGATTTGCTTTTTGAAATACTTTCATCTTTCAAAGATGGACAAAGGGGAACTTGGTTGGCGTTTGATAAAGATGGGAAAACTATCACGTGCGAAGGGTTGTATGTAATCGAATATAATTTAATTTGCTTGGAATTGATTTTATTTCTACTGGGAGAAGTTCAGTTCCAGCAATATTAGTTCAGCTGTCTATCCTTCTGGAGGACAGGGGACTTTTTGTTTTGAAATTGTTTTTATACCTATCAACACCAAAGATCCTGTAAGTTTCTGTAAGGAAGAGTGGGGGGAAAAAAAAGCTGTGCTGTGTTAGAGTAACCAGGGATGTTCTGTTGCACCATGATCTCTTAGGAAGAGGAGCTCTCTCCTTCAACAAGCTACTTAGACATGAGCAGAGGGTTCTGTCTGTGCAAGAAAAAAGTGTTACCATGTAAGTATGGTGAGATTCTCAGGGCTATGGAAAGTACTAAAATGTTTAGACCTGTGATTTCTCTTCTGTAATAAAAAGCACTTGCTTAGATTCAAAATACGGTGTCAGCAGGCCTGTTTAAAAGCTATTGCTAGGATGTAGCTTTTCCTTACCGTTTTTGCTCAAGCTTCTTACAGACATAGTACAGGCTTGCTTAAAACAAATTTGGAGAGGAGAAGGAGCAATACAAGAAAGTAGGGAAATGGATGCAAGTAGAGCTGACACTTAAAATACTATTTAATCTCATTATTAATTTTATTTCCAGGTATTGGCATCGGTCACTGAATCCCAGAAAATTGGTGGAGGTGAAATTTTCACATTTGAGTAGAAACATGACTCTACAAAGAACAATGAAGCTCTACAGACTTCCTGATGTAAGCAGTATGACTTCTAGAGAATCCCTACAGTTACTGTGAGGCCCAAAATAACCTTCCATCTGTCTCTTGACAGCACAGGCTTTTCTGTGGAAAGGCAGAGCGTGCAGGACATTTAAAAAAGAAAAAAACCCCTCTAGTTGATGAAAAAGACCTTAAGGGCTTTAGTAAACAGAAGAGACTGTTGCTGGAAATGTAGATCTGTATATGGAGAAAATATATATTTTGACATAAAAGCCTTAAACAAAGAAAAAACCAGAAACCTTGGCTTAATAAACATGTGGGATTGAGTCGAAGATGCATAAGGCTATTATCAGTATGAATAAAGATTACTGGAACAGAAAATTAACAGTTCATGTCTTAAAATTCTCAGAGAGGTCCATCAGAAAGTTGGCTGAGTACAGTGGGATTGTTGATTCCACTCTAATTCACAGCTTTTTCTGTGCTGTCAGAGAATGTTGTTTTTCTGCAATGAGCAGGCTCAGCAAAAGCCCCCTCAGTATGTTGTGTAGTCTTTATTTGCATGGTCTAGCAAAAAAAATTAAAAATATTCTGGCATAGCTAGATTAGTTAGAAGTATTTTTTCTCGTGTTTACAGCTAATAGCTAGGCTGGCAAAAAGCCTTAGGATGCATTTCCATGACAGGGCAAGTCACTGTAAGTAGTCTGAGATGTACTATTAGAAAATGTCATTGCTGTAATTAATAGCTTATAAAAGCTAGTCTAAGCTTTATGATTGAAAATGAGTTCTTGTAAAAGCTACCTTTCTATTTGGAGGGATTGCAGAATATCTTTTACCTGTACCATATCAGTAAACCTTTTTGTATTTAAACAAACTCTCCCTTTTGGTTAAAAAACTCCTACCAACTTCTTTTCCTTACTTGTAGTACTTTGTAATGATTTATCTGACTTTGGAGAATTGTGTCTGTTGGTTATATTTAGCTTGATGCTGCAGGTTCTCTTACTACTTATATATTGTACACTAAGCACTCCTTGGTATAAAGCACGTGCCATGGCTTAACATGAACTCCTGCTGCTGTCAGAGACTCGTTTCCTGTGTTGCCTGCATGCTACTGGTGCCTGCACAGGCAGGTTCTCCCTTGCGTGCAGGGCAGCAGTTTTCAGAGTTTAAGAATTAATAACCAAATTAATTAGGTTTTAATCTTGGAGAGCTAAATATAGCTTGCATCAAATCTTGAAGAGGTTTTTAATAGTCTAAAAAAGTGCAGTAGACAATTTCAAATGTAGGTTTTGGTGGCAATTCTAGTACTGTTTCTCGTGGAAACAATACAGGCGAAGAATAGTTTAAAGAATAAGAATCTTACTTACAGTACAAAAAGTGTAACTACAGAGAATCATTAGAAACAACAGCAGTTGTACCCCAATCATCTTACTTTATCATAACCCCCAAATTTCAACAGTAAAATAAATTACGGAAGACATCATATCTCATTTGCTAAGACAAACATACTGTATAGAAATGTGCAAATAGAAAATAGGTGCTTTCACAGAATCACAGAATGGTAGGGGTTGGAAGGGTCCACTGGAGATCTCCATCCAGTCCAACCCCCCTGCTAAAGCAGGTGCCCCCTGAGCAAGTTGCACGGGAACGTGTCCAGGCAGGTTTTGAATATCTCTGGAGAAGGAGATTCCACAGCCTCCCTGGGCAGCCTGTGCCAGGGCTCTGTCACCCTGACAGTAAATAAGTTCTTCCTCAAGCTCAGGTAGAACTTCTTGTGCTCCAGTTTGTGCCCAATGTTGCCCCTTGTCCTGTTGCTGGGCACCACTGAAAAGAGTCTGGCCCCATCCTCTTGACACCCACCCTCTAGATGTTTATAAGCAATGACGAGATCCCCTCTCAGTCTTCTCGAGGCTAAACAGACCCAGGTCTCTCATCCTTTCCTCTTAAGAGAGATTCCCCTCATCATCATTTTTGTGGCCCTCTGCTGGACTCTCTCCAGTAGTTTGCTGCCTCTCTTGAACTGAGGAGCCCGGAACTGAGCACAGCACTCCAGATGTGGCCTCGCCAGGGCAGAGTAGAGGGGGAGGATTGCCTCCCTCGACCTGCTGGCCACACTCTTCTTAATGCACCCCAAGACGCCGTTGGCCTTCTTGGCCACAAGGGCCCATTGCTGGCTCATGGTGAGCCTGTTGTCCACCAGCATTCCCAGGTCCTTCTCCGCAGAGCTGCTCTCCAGCAGGTCAACCCCCAACCTGTACTAGTGCATGGGGTTGTTCCTCCCCCGGTGCAGGACCCTACACTTGTCCTTATTGAACTTCATCAGGTTCCTCTCGGCTGAACTCTCCAGCCTGTCCAGGTCACACTGAATGGCAGCACAGCCTTCTGGTGAGTCAGCCGCTCCTCCCAGCTTTGTATCGTCAGCAAACTTGAAAATCAACTTTTAAAACTAAGTGATGTAGGAGTCTATATGCCTTAGCTGTTTGTTTATTTTTGGATTGGACTTGGGAACTTCTCCCATGGGAAATAGAGACCTTTAGGTCTTGTGCTTTGGGGGTTTTTTGGAGTTTTTTTTCTAAGAAAGGGTGTAAGTGCTGTTGAGGATCTTTATCCTCAGTTTCAGGCTGTTATAAACAGTACTGTCACACAAATTTGTTAATTCAGGCCACACTGTCCTGTCCCTCGGCACCAAACACTGGTTCTTGCATTTTAACCTCTTTTCATAGTGTCCTTGAAATATCATTGCTACTTGGAGCTCATCACCCTTTAAGAGGAATTAATCATTCTTAATCACTTGAACAGTCTGTATTAAAAAGGTTTTCAGAAATAATAAATAATGTAATTAATAAGTACCACCCTCACTGAAGGCTGTGTTTGTGCATGTACCTGTAGATATAAAAAATAAAGTTTTTTTTTCTAAGTATTTAGTCCATTGAGCAAGAAGTTTTCTGAAAGACGTAAAGTTTGGCTGTGTTTAGAATAAGGACAGGAGCACATTTGTTTCTGTATGTCTTCTCCTGACTGACTGAGATCCTGAGTGAGGATACTCGCATGAATATATGCCCAGTGTATCTTGGTATGTGGAGCAGAAAAACAAATTTTAGACCAGTTCTGTACACTTTCCCTCACTTCTGGGGCTGCAGATAATCATTTACTGTTGGCCATTCTGAGTGTTGCTGGGGGATAAAGATGTTCCAGCCCAGCTGCTTTTCCTCCCATCCTGCTCCAGTGTATGGCTTTAGAAGAGGGATGAAAGCTTGGAGGGAGCCAAAAATAAGCTTTCATATTGTAGTTCATAAGGAGGTTATGAGTGAAATATGGCATAGGAAGCGTCATGTTGATGAGTCAGGTGAATACCCTTATGGATTCAGGGCATTTAAAAATCTGGATTATGGGCTGTTGTGGAGACAAACCATAGTCCCAGGCTGCTCAGGAATGCAGGGAGATTAAAATGTAATACACAGGCCAAAGCTGTGGCAAAACGTGCCTTGATTTTTCATTTGGCCGCTGACTCCTGGAGTATGCGAATAAATACCTCCCCCAGAATAATACCTTTTGAGCAGAGCATAATCAGCTACACTAATTTCAGGCTTCCAGTAATCAAGTCTCTACCTGGGTGCTCTTGCAATTGACTTTGCAATGATTAATGTGGTACGTGCCCAAGTATGGAGCGCAGACAGATGAAGTAGGATAAATGAGCTCTGAAAAGAGCAAGGCTTTGCCTCCCTAAAAGGAAATATTCAGGAAAGCTAAAAAAAGCTGGGGAGTAAACTTTAATCGCCTTTGCTTGTTTAAACATTAATTGTATAGCATTGGAAAGCAATTTTTTCCTTTTCTGATGTTTAAAGTCACATAAATAACTTTATTTGTTAAAATACTGTAGGTTTTTAATTTCAGGCAGCTGTAAGTTGCGAGAAGCTTTCTTGTTAACAGAATAGCAGTTCTGCCTGTGTAGAAAGTTGAGTTAGCAAGGGAGCTTGCAAGTGTTAAGAATAGGTGGATTTTTTTTGTTAAATAATTTCTAATTAAACTTATCAGCTGACTTTGATTTATAGCTTGACTGTAATTTTCGTAAGTTTGAATTGCAAGTGTTCTTGTTTTCAGATTGACTTCTGATATGCAGGTTGCTTTATGTTTTGTTTCTGTGTCTGGGCCCTAGGTAGTTCAGAGAAAGATAAGAAAGACTGACCTAAAAATAAAAAAATAATAACACAAAATGTGTGAAGTCTGGGCTGTTGGCAGTGGTATCTCGTTCTCTGGAGAAATGAAGTTGTTTCAATAATGAAATATAAAGATTAAAGTGCCCCAGACAGTCTCAATAATTAGAAGAGAGAGAATTCTGATTGAAAGCAGTTTGTAAAATAGCATAATGAATTAGGTGGCTGGGGTAAAGTAGGCTAATAATGAATGCATTATAGCAAGTGGAGTAACTCTGCAACCTACTTTCAGCCTTTGCTGTGTATGCAGTTTTCCTTTCAACACCTTAACATTTATTTTTCTTTTGTTGCAATAAGGCCACAAAGACTTCAGGTTTGAGACCAATGGAACAAAGAGATACGAAAGCAGTACAAGAATTAATCAACACTTACTTGAAACAGTTTAATCTTGCTCCTGTGATGGATGAAGAAGAGGTAGCCCACTGGTTCCTGCCTCGGGATCGTATTATTGACACTTATGTAGTAGAGGTAAAACATGCCCAAGCTACTTCGTTACTGTATATGTGAATGCCACTTACAAAAGGTCATATCAGCATGAATGCAGACAGTATGAAAAATGTGTGCTATAGATAGAATTTGATATCATGATTCCAAGCTTAGTTCTTTGTGTTGCATTCTGTTAATGAGAAAATGTTTGGTTGTGATAAACTGCAGTGCTCTTATAACAGGATATTTTAAAGAAGAATTTTGTGATCTCAAAATATCACTATCTTGGAAATATTGCAGCACAGAACCTTACATATTTTAAAAACAACCCTTCCACCTGCATGCTTCCATTTTTTTTTTCCATAGAGATATATGATAATAAGCAGTGGTCTTCAAATCTCCTTTTCTAGAAAAAAGGAAAAATTATACAATGTCTGAGATAAGGATTCGGTTTGAATTCAGTATCATTCTCTCAGGTGTCCAAGTTTCTGCAATACATCAGTTCAAAGTTTTTTTTTTTTTTAAAACCAATTTTAGGGCCACCTGCTGGGGGAACTACTTTTTTTGATAGTCTGCTTCAGTAAAACTGGGGGTTTTTTCCAGTAAAAAAGTGCGTATGTATATATGTGTATGAATTTGTATATGTGTGTGTGTTTGCATATATATACATATATATGCATGAGTATATGTAAAACAGAGAAGTAAAAATTAACATCCCTTGGCACTGTCAGAAGCTGCTGTCAGCTAGGAATTCAATTATCTTGAAAATTATAATCTTTGTCCCCTAAGAAGATGGAAAGCATCATCTGTTCCTACCACTTACTCTTCCATTCCCACCCTCCAACCTGTTGGTCACAACGCTTCTCGGAAAATAAGCAGTGCAGGAATAGATTAGCATTTGGCTTGGAAATCTCCAAGGCATGGTTTGAATAGCTGTGATAAAGCTAGTGGAGAAAGATACACTCTTCCCTTTGAGTCCATCCTAATCAGTTGTAGGCATTGTGTTTAGATAGTGTATTACTTTGTTTAAAGTGATAAGGGTGTTTGAAAATGATCAGCATGAGCATCCGTAAACCTACCAGCTCCTCATAGAAGCTGCAGGTTGTAAAGCTCAGTGTTCCCACTCTGCACCCTAAATTTGTGCTGGAGTCTCAGCTGAGTTTAGAGACTTAGTGCTGGTGGAGATGAGAGGCTCTGCTTATCAGTTGTCATTGTCCAAGCTTAGCTTTCTGCTTACTTTGTAGTGGGTCTAGTGCTCATTGGACTCAACTATGCTCTAATACAATTTATTGTCCCTCCTCCTTTCTCCACCCTCTCTTTAACCCCCACCCAGCAAAAACCCAGCAATGGTTTTTGGCTTTGTTGGTGAGTTGAAGCCTACAGAAGAGTCCACAAGCACCAGGATCAGCATGAGTATGCCATTGACAGTGCCGTTTTAACCGAACAGTGGAGTCTTCACTTGCTTGTTTTACACTGTCTCTTGAACTAGTTTTTCACTGTAGAAAATACAGGTTTGTTAGTGCTTCAAATCTCTTTAGGACCTGTGTGACGTGGAGAAGTTAATGTCAGATTTTTGAGTCATCTTTGTAATGTGTGGAGCTAAAACCTTAAAATACTCTGTATAATTCTTGAATTAATATTTGTATCATCCTTACTGAATTTAGTGAGTGACTTAACTTCTCTGTTACTTGTTGTTAGTTTATCTCTACTACAGAATCTATATCTACTCTAAGACAATAGCTTTTTTGCATGTGATGGGTTCAACTCTGTAGTTTTTACTGTAGAAGTACTATCACAGAATGGTAGGGGCTGGAAGGGACCTCTGGAGACTGTCTAGTCCATGCCCCCTGCTAGAGGAGAATCGTCTGTCAGTTTAAGGATCTGTGTGAGGTCCTTCATTGAGCTCAAAATAGCGGGCATCAGTCATTCAAAAATAAAGCAAGCAAGCAAGAGCAAGCATTTGTATGTCTCCTTTGCCTTACCTTCTTGGAGATATCAGAAGACCCAATTGGAATAGGAGTGAAAATCTGGGTAGTTTTTTTGTGCTCAGCATGTCAGCCATGTAATAATTATTTCCCATTCCCTACTAGTCTACAATCTTGAAGATGGTTAAACTTCATTAGGTGCATGAAATATTAAGAAAGTTTATGTAGGATACTTTAGATTTCTGTATAAGTACTTTTTGATGACTACTGGTCTTAGAATTTCAGTGTGATTTAGCACCTTTTTCTAGCAAATGGATTGTGCTTGTTGATTAATAATCACTAGAGCTGATTTAACCATGCTTTGTATACCAGCACAGTATATTTTTTTCTTTTTCTAGAAAGTTGAGAAAATTATTCCGCAAATGTGAACTTTGTCAGATTTTAAAAATATTCTTTAAAAAAGAAGTTACATTGAAAAAAAAATTCTGTACTTTTTCGGAAGTGTGCTTTGTTTATAGCAGGCTAAGCTTGGGAAATTGAAATGCTTTGGCAATTGGTTGCCAAAATGTTATTGGTGTAATAGACTAGAAAAGTCCGAATGTTTGTTTGCTTTTCTGAAGTGACCATTTCAGGCTTCAGTCTTGCTTTGATGTATAGATACATCCTTGCCAAGAATTAAACTTCTTCAAATTTTAGCCAAGATTACCTGTTATACCATAATACTTACAGTGTGCAAAACTGTGCTGCATTTATTACTTTCTGTAGAACTACCATGTTAACCTAACCAATAACTGAGTGGTTACTTCTTATTAATTGACTTTTTTTTTTGGTAGGGCTCAAATGGTATTTTAACAGACTTCCTGAGTTTCTACACATTACCTTCAACAGTGATGCACCACCCTATTCATAAAAGCCTCAAAGCTGCCTATTCCTTTTACAATATTCATACAGAGACCCCCCTCTTGGACTTAATGAATGATGCACTCATTATAGCTAAATTGGTAAGTTGGGGGGGCGTGGTTTCTGCTTCTTTCACAAAAGCATTCTTAGGAGTGGTGGCAAGGTAAGAACTGACAGAAATTTGTCCATGCCATTGCATTACAGCACAGAGTACAGTTGATGAGACATACGCAATATATTTATTAAAATATAAAATGTTATGCTTGTTTTTCCTTTTTACTTTGAATGATGCTAGGGAAGGGCAAGTGCATGAAGATGAAGTGTTTGCAATAGCTTGAACACAACAATAGCTTGTACGTGACACGGGTTTCTGTGTTGATCCTGCGTGAAGCTAGTCTGCAAGGGCTGTATCTGTTCAGGCTTCAGGCTGCATCAAAGCAGCCACACAGTCTTCAACTTGTATGTCTTGGCCATGTTCATGCAGCACTGCACCTGAGCTGGTGTCTATGATGTGAACTGCTTGCTGAGGCTTGTTGAGCCATAAGCAGTATTGAGTTGAATAGCTGTTTGGCAAGGAAAACTCCTGGATAGTCATGGGGATATAGAACCCCATTATTCAGGCTCCTCTGTCTCCACAGGCAGGCTTTGAAAGGTATTAAGATATATGAAGATACAGGAAGGTGGCTAGTATAGATTTCAGGAGTGGCTAAAAATACTAGGACTACTTATTCTTAGAAGTCAAAGTGAAAAAAAAAAAAATAGGGGGTGAACATTGGCCTCCCATTTGAAGCATGGCATAGGGAGCTGAGTGACTGGCTGTTTACTAGGCCATGGGTGGAAGGGTAAGGGAGCAGTTACATGGTCTAACTGCAAGGCTCTTCACCTTCCCCTGTCTACATTTCACTCTGAATGTGACATGTGATTCTTTTAAATGGATCATCATACAGTTAGAATACTGGGATTTAGACAACTGTGGATTCGCAGAGTACCTGCTGGGCTTGTCTGCATCATTAGATGCCTAATTACATTTGCAGATCTGTCACTTGGACTTTTAGATGGGGAGAGGTGAGGCGAGGGAAGAGAAATGGTAAATGTAGTCCTATTCACAGCTTTTTGTTTACAATGTGCTGGGTCTGCCTGGGAATGGAGTTAACTTTCTTCCTAGCAGCCCGTATGGTACTGTACTTTGTGACTAAAACAGGGCTGATAACACACCAGTGTTTTTGGCTGTTGCTGAACAGCACTTGCACAGCCTCAAGGCTTTCTCTCTTTTACCCCCATGTGAGTAGGCTGAGGGTGGACAAGAAGTTGGGAGGGGACACAGCAGGGACAGCTGACCCCAACTGACCAAATGAATATTCCACACCATATGATGTTGTGCTCCACAATAAAGGCTGAAGGAAACGAGGAGGAAGCGGGGGATGTTCCTGGTTATGGCATTTATCTTCCCAAACAACCCTTATGCACGCTGAGACCTTGCTTTCCAGCGAGTTGCTTAACATCTTCCTGCCAATGGAAAGATGGGAATGAATTCCTATTTTTGCTTTGCTTGTGCGTGCAGCTTTTGCTTCCTCTATTAAACTGTCATTATTTTGATTCACAAGTTTGCCTTGCCTTCCTTGTGTCTTCTTCCCATCCTGCGGGAGAGGAGCAAGTGAAAGGCTGAGCGGGTGTCTGGCTCTTGGCTGGGGACAACTCACCACAGTCCTTTCTGTACTTTTACTCCCAAAGAATGCATTTGCACATCAATTTAATGTTGATTTTTATCTTTGTATTACACTCTGTAAGGTTAGCTTAGAACTAAGTTTAGTAAAATCTTGGCAGTTATAGGACAAAATACCTGACCTCCAGAGCAAAACTCAAAATTTGGAGTTACACCCTTAGGTTCCATTTATTCTGCATGGAAAGAGTGGGATTTTGCAGCAGGATAATCCCCCAAATGCTGCATATTTTATTGTTAAAGCTGACACCTAAGTTTCTAGATCTAGAACAGGAGAGAGCTTATAAACAGGGAACAAGTTCACTTGAGTCTGCTTTGATGGTCTGGAAGAGCTGTGGAGCAAGTATCTCTGAACAGGAACTTTTTTATAGCTCTCAGGAGAGACTAACCTGAACCTAATCTGCTGATGTTTAGATACTGAATTAAAAATAGATCTGTAGACTTTATCATTTATTTGAATTTTGAGTGCTTAATTGCAGAGCTTCATTAGTGTCTCTGTTCTCCCCCACTTCCCTTCCTGCCTTCTGAGATTTCTGTTACTGTCTACTATTAACTTGGAATATTTCAAAATTTACTTCTTTGAGTGCCACTTGTCAAATCCTTGCCACCTGATTTGTCTGGTTCCTGTGTGTTTTTCACAGCACACTTAACTTAGCACAGCTTCATCTGCACACAGAATGATCTTTGCGTAAGGTAGCGGGGAACCTTACTAAACTTACTGTCTGTGCTTTGTGACTTTCTTTTAAGGAGTCCTAAACCGACGGAGAGCTTAAAATGCTATTTTTTTTTCAACCTCCTTTTTGCCTAATATAAGGTGCTTATTTAAAAGGAAAAAAAATACATCTAGTTTTTATACTGAGTAAAGAATGTTCCTTACCATCTTGTGCTTAAGTAACTCAGCATTATTGTTTCGTAACATTTTTATCTTAGAGTATAGGAAATCCTGCTGGTGCACTGCCTTTGTGCTGTTCAGACTCCAAGATCTTAGGTCAGACTCCTTGCAGTTAACTGCAAATAATAAATATTTGTATAAATAATAAAAATATTTGCAGTTAACTGCAAATAAATGGACTTTTATATCCAGGCCCCCCAGCAAAATAGATGATGGTTGTCACTGCGATGGCTTAACCGACTTTGTTTTTATGTTGCTTGTTAAGTGTTCACAGTGTGGGTTGGGATTTGAGTACCTTTGTGTTGCCGCACAAAACCCTGAGCCTAATTCGGCTATGTGGCTGTTCTGAGAGCAAAATGGCTTTTTGAGTGGTGAGTTTGGGAGGCTGATGAAAAGAGGAGTTGATGGAGGGTACGTGAGTGGAGGAGGGAGAGTAACACCTGAGAAATTGGAGTTCTAAAGACAACGGCATTTCAGAAAAGAACCAAATCACAGAAATATAATGTTTATCATTAACAGAATGGTAAATGGCTGGCATAACACCATAAGCTGTATTTATGTGTGTATTTAGCTGCAATGGGCCATGTGTGGCAAAACACTGTATGTGACTGTAAAAAATACATATCTGTAAGGATAAAATGATGGATAGTGCTTTAGGGACTCTTCAGACCCTTACCTTTGGAAGTGGCTTTAAAATCCCTACCCTTTTGGAGATAATCTTCAAGCAAAGTTGTGCCTTATACTTCAGTTTTTATCGGGAAAAATGTCTTTGTGCGTGTACCTAATTAAAAGGCAAGATTTATTCCCTTGTCTTTTTTTTCCACTTAATTAGCCTAGTCTCTTGGATGTTGTATGCCACTGTGTAAAGTATCATTTGTGCATAATTTGAAACTTCAAAAATTAAAATTTAAAAAATGTTTTGCTATTGCCAGAAAGGATTTGATGTGTTCAATGCACTAGACTTAATGGAAAACAAAACATTCCTGGAAAAACTCAAGTTTGGGATTGGAGATGGAAATTTGCAGTATTATTTGTACAACTGGAGGTGTCCTGGCATGGAATCCGAAAAGGTAAGGGATAAAAAAAGAGCTTCCGAATTCTGTTAAGTATAACGGTACATTGATCTACACTGGCCAAAATGGGTAGAAGTTTTAAAATAACTTTTTTAATTGGTCACATTTAAGATCTGTAATTGAGCTGCAGAAGACTAATGATGTTTAGATTTATTGCCATACTTGAACTAAAATACTGTATTTTTCTTCTCCCTTTAGGTTGGTCTTGTATTACAATGAGGACACATGTTTCTAGAACTCTGAGGTCATCGTTTGAGTTAATTTGATCTCCATAACTCTTGGAACCGTATTGTTCAAGGGGAGTAAAAGCACAACGTCAGTGGTATTTGTCCATTAAACCTGAACAATGAAGACATCCATATGTGACCAAATTTATGCATTTTCAGATAGATCAGAAGGTCGATGAAACTCTTATTGTCCATGAAAAGAATAAAAGCACATTCATTTAAGTTTCAAAGCTTAGCTTGCACCTTGATGAGAAGAAGGTATTTTTTTTCCACTCTGTAGAAAAGACTGTTTTGTACAAACTGAACTTCAGTGGTGGATTAGGGTACAAAAATATTTGCTATTATGTGGATGAACTGCTGCATTTCTATTTATTAAGTGGTGGTATATGTTTGTCAGTGTAACAGAATGAAGGATACAAACTTGAGTATCTTTGCTTATTTACTTCACGTGGATATCATCATTTGGGGGAAAATAATGAAGTACGATACGTTTGTAGCTCTATGAAAGTCCTGGATGTTTTTGTAACTGGAGCAGTATGACAATGTACTGGTTTAACTAGTGCATTTGTTTCTCCATAAGCAACGCTGCCAAATCAATAAAAATACAGATTTGTACTTTGATCTTCAATAGATCAGTGGATTGATTTAACGGTATCGCACTGTTCAGTGCAGGTGTTATCTATGTTGCCGGAATGATAATACATTACTGTACTTAATTTACAGTTGTGGCACAAAACCTTAGTTTTTCCTCAGTAGAGTAACATCAGCCTGTGTGTAAAACTAAGAATTTTAGTAGTGCTATGAGGATATTTATAGTTTGAATGTTTTCAACGCTTCTGCGAAATTGCACATATTCCTTTGTCTACTTTGATTTCCTATGAAGTCTGTAATTCTAATGAAACGTATCTTGTGTAAATACGTATTCATAAATTGTTCCTGGTAGTGTTTTTATCCTGACTTTGGAACAAGAAGTTTTGCTATATACGTGGCTGGTAAGCAGAAGTGAAATGCCCTACCCTCAGACCTTAGAAGTACTGCGCTTCCTGAAATGCAGGAGGGCTGATCTTTGTTGTTGGGGGGAGCTGTTTTAATTCCCTCACGAATGCTCGGCAACCGGAGCGGCTTCTCAAGCACTTTATATGCGTTCCAGCGTAGCGTCATAGCTAGATATGATAGAAGTTCTCTCAGCTCACGGATGCTGCAGTAACGTGAGCACGGAGAAAATCTGCAGTAAGAAACTGTTCTAGCTGAAAGTGCCAAACTGTGGTAGTGAAGCCTCTGTGCTGTGAGCATCTTTTGAATGTGACTTGAATATCTCATGAAATGCAAATGTCTAAACTTTCCTTTTAAACATGCTTGTAATTCTCACAGCAGATTTTGCTGAAAGTTGAATTCTGTACTTGAAAACATCAATTTAGATGAAGATAAATTTGTCTGTTCTTCATAACTGCTAGCCCTACCCACCTCCTTACAGCAGTGGGGGTTTTCTTTCTTCCTGCTCCTTTCCCAATGTGTGAATGGTTTGTGGTTTCGTTTCTTTTTCTTGTTGAATTGTGATGAAAGGATTCTGACCTAGAGACAGCGATAAATTCTTTCCCTGATTGTGTTACAGCTCTGCGATTAAAGCATTTGGCCTCCTTCAAACAAAGGAAGGGATTGAACGTGGTTTGTCTGACCCCTGGGGGTGCACCAGCTCAGGCCCTCATGAATTTAGAAGGACTTCAAGGGAGATCTTTCAGACATCTGCTGGTGCAGTTGGGCTTTACAACTTTGGCCACTCTGATGCCTGTCTGCTAGTAGCAGTCATAACAGATGGTGCAGAGGCCTGAGAAGAATTTAGTGCCTGAAAATGTAATTGATGGTAGTGGTATCTGAGGTCACAAGAAGGATTTAATCTCAACTCCATCAAAGACTTAAGTTCTTAAGTTCCAAAAGGCAGGAAGGTGTCTTCCTGGATGGGCGTTTGCGTTGGAGCCCACTGGGATGAGGTTCACCAAGGGCTTCAGGGCATTCTGCAGAGCCCAGCAGTCCTCACTCAGCTGCTCCCTAACATGAGGTGGGGCAGCAGGGCGTAGCTCTGTCCTCATGGCCAAGTTACTTCCTTGCTAAGGTCATTTCAGCTCTCCCTAACGGGTGGTCTTGAATGCCAGGTGAAAGACATGCTCGTGTTCTGCCTTCCCTCCCCTCAAAAAAAATGCAAGTGGAAGAAATGGTAGACAGTCTCTTTTCTGTTCTCTGAAATCAGAAGGCAAATCCTCCCCAGTACTATTGTTTGGAAGAGCGTTGAGGCCACAATGGGACCAAAAATGTCCAGGTGGAAGACAGACTTGAACCTGAGTTTTGTGCAGCCTGGCTTTCTGCCCTAATCCTGGGGTAATTACAATGAAGGAAAGAGCATGGCCGCTCTTGTGCTGTCTCCTGCGAAAACAGTGCCATTTGCTTCTGAATCTGAGGGGTATCTATCTGACTTCTCTGTCTCATTTTCTGGCTCATGCTGCATGTTAACTGAGGGGAAGGAGGGCAGAGTTGTGCTCCTGCTGTGCAGCACTGTAGCTGAGAGAGACAACTTACTGGCCAGAGAGCATGAGGGGAGTGGGCATCTGAGCCCAAGCATTCAGGCAGTTCCTGGGGAGTTCTGTTAATGAACCTGTATGTCACCTAGCAGCTGCGTAATCCAATGTGGTCTCTTCTGTTCCTGTTGAGTGCTCAAACCTTTTGGCTAGCCATGCTCTTCACCCGAAGTGCTTTGCCAAAGTACAACAGCATCAAGAGGATGTGAATCTTGAAGGTGCCCCAGCCTGCACCCACACGGTGGGACAGTTACTCAGGAGATGGAAATTGTGGCAACTTGCTCTCACTGCCTAAGCAGGTACTTAACGAAAGTTGCGGCTGCCACTGTTAGCAGCTCAATAGGAGAGGCTCTTCTGTTGTTTTCAGAACAGCTACCAGGTAAGGCTCCTCAAAACCTTATACGTGATTTCACAAAGATTGGCAAACTTGAGGCTCACTCCACCACCTTTCCTACTGGTCTTCTGAACCATCTGTAATTTGTTTCCCCGAGTACCTTCCCGTCTACGGAGGGAACACAAATCCCTGAAGACAGCCATAGACCTGGGCAGGCAGCAAAGCACTTGAAAGATGATTGCTGTGTTTATATTCTTTACCAAAGCTCATCCTCATGCTCTGATCCAAGGCTAAGATTTAAATGTTGCAGTTAGCCAGCACAGGAATTAAGTAACACTAGTGCTAGCACGCCTTCGAAATTTTATGCATCCAAAAAGCCAAAACAAAGGATATGTGTGAAGGACTACGAAGCATGGCAAAAAATCTCACCTCTTCAGCCAGGCAGGGCAAAAATTTTGGCATTAAATGTCTCAGTTTTATTTCAACTTCAGGGAGCATCACGACTACAGAATCATTGCTACTGTCTCCCTGTGTAGTTCGTATCATGAACTAAAGACACTTCTAAATAAATTCAAAACACAGATTAGCTATCTGATGGCACTGGAAGTCTGGATTAGCAAATCTCTGGAAACTACAACATATAAATTACATCTTTATGGAACAGAGAAACTCTGTTAAGGCATTTTACACATTCTTCTACAGTGCCATATTAACTTTTGCTTAAAATACAGAGTGTCAAGTAAATTCCTAGGCTGTTGATTGCCAGAATTGCAGCACTGTCCCCTTTCCTTCCTACAACACAACTGTCTCATTAGGAAACTGTTTCGTAGTCCTCAGTTATGTGGTGTGTCTTGTGGTTGTGGCTGTCACGTACCTTACATACAACACTCTATGGCTTACCTCAATTTCCTGGGAAATAAATTTTAGACTCCCGTCAAATTGAGTTTAGGGTATTTTACATTTTCTCACGGGATGTGTGTTAATAGTTTGCATACAAAAGTATTTTTTCAAAATGCAGCAGCGGTAATTTGGTTATGTTCTCCATTTGAAAATAAAGCTTTTCTTTCAGCATCTTGGACACCAGGTATTAGATGGAACCCAATCCTGCATACATTCTTGACCAAAACAAGTTTATTGTTTAGCAGAGCAAACTATGGAAGTTCAAAAGGGAAGTCTGCCTGTGCGTTACAGCTGTTTACTTGAAACATGCATCAAACCAGCTTTAAGAGAGTTATATCAGCACGGACCTTTGTTTAAATAAACTTTCACTTTTGGTATTGATTTGTTTGAATAATTATACTTGACTCTGATCTGTTTTGCTTGAAGCATGTTCATCTGTCTAAAAATACAAAGTTTGTTTAATGCTTTGCGTTAACTCCAAAGATGGGCTTAGTATGTCTTAAATTACTTCGGCATATTCATTACTGCTTTTAACTGTGTGATCTCCAACTGCAAATGAAATATTTACCCCCAGGTAAAGACTTACACCCAAATTTGAGCAGTATTCTTTATTAAAGCAGAAAGCACCTCAACTGAATGTAACGTAAAGTTCACCTTGTATTCAAGTGCTTTCCATTGTAAAGCCTAACATAGTTCAGGTAGAGCTGAACGCCATACAGCATTAAAAAAACCCAATTTAATATGAAGAACCAAACTCAAATTGGTTATGCTGAAAAAGCTTTTTTCTTTTTGCGAGGTGGCTTCTTTATCTTATTTGGATTTGGAACAAGTTTCTTGATTTTCAAAGGCTGCAAAATTACATTTGAAAGATCGGGCTGATTGCTTCCCTTACGCTTCCGCTTCTGGCTTGTGAGCTCATCCTCCAGCGCCTCTGCAAGCTGCTCAGGTTCCTGATTTTCTGAAGAATCTGTGTGTGCGTAAGCCACCAATTCTTCAGTTCTGTACTGAAACCACGGCACTTCCAAAGCTGGGATCTTTGGAATTATTGCTTCTATTGCTTCAGTAAATTTATCAGACTGCTTTTTAAAGCCCAGTGCCAAAATGGATGTTAAGCCAAGAAGCGGAGCAACCGTTTCACTGAGACGGGGGACCTGCCCTGCTGGTGTGGCTCGACTCGCACTCAGCTGGATAAGATGCAACGTGATCATGGCAGGTTTTGCAGACTTGCACACCAGCAAGAGAAGTAGTTCATTTTTTTCCAATGCTTTTGTAACTTCGTTGACTCCAATAGCAAGCTGTCTTCTGATACTCAGGTCAGTCCATCCTGGTTTTTGTCGATGGCCTTCTGTTCCCTCTTCTTTAGGCAGCTCATTGGTGCTAGCATCGCACTCCCTTTCCGTTTGTTTTTTTGTAAGGGAACGTTTTTTCTTTCTTGGAGTCTCAATCTTTTTAAGACCAATATGTTTAATCTTTTCTTCTAAGGTCTGTAGTATAAAATGCATATCTTCTCCATCTATGGTTTTCCACTGAAAAACAAAGGGGTTATCTAGACACGTTTTTACAGTGATCTTCTTTGCTTTACGAAGTGTTGCCGTCCCTTGCTGAATTACAGACATCCTGAGGTTCTTTCGTGTTTTGCCACCCTAGCTGTGAAGGGAAGATAGGTAAACATTACTTCAAAAACTGTACTGTTTGCTGTGGACATCATTACCAGAAGTTTCTCCTGGGAATGCAGAAGAGAAATGCCGCATCTCAAAGTGATACTGGCAACTATAACCGTCCTCCCACCAGCTCAGTGCTGATCTTTAACAAATCCTCCACAAGGCACATGATGTGCTGTTTTGTTTTCAATGAACTAAAAAAATCAGCAGGCTGGACAGCAAGGCAACACCAGTGACAAGAGACCCTTCAGAAGCTGAACAAAAGCAGCAGGAGGTATTACAGATTTAAAAAAAAACAAAACCCAAAAAACCCCCGAACCACAAGTTGAAGGGCCTCTCAGTTTCCACTGCTGCGCAGCTGCACCATAGCAGTATTATGACATGGAAAAAACCCCAAACCCAGAATCACAACATGAAACAAGCTCCAAGTTCGTGAGTTTATTTGAGATTTTTTTAAAACTTTAATTTGCCTTTTCATTCTTTAATCCATGTCTTGGGTTTGTCCGCACTCAGAAGGTACGACAGAAATCTGCAGACTCTATTCATTTATGCTTTCATTGAAGGAAGGCAATCCTCTACAGGCCTCCAGAAAGTTTGGACAGGGTCTTTTACTCTTGCATCACCTAGACCACGCCGTTAGGGATGAGAAAAATGAAACAGGAGCAGAGAAAGGATAACTGTTCTAGCTCTGATTGATCTAGTCCAGAGTAGCAGTGAAGACAGGAAGGCAGGCCTGGTTACAGGCCCTGGTAGCTCAGTAAGTCCCCATACTCCTGCTTGGGTTACTATTCGCCATCTCCTTGCTAAATCAGTAAAATCTTCATTGTTACACAGCCAACCTTACTGATTCAAATCAGGAGAAATAACGACATGACTCTCTCCTAGGCTTCCGAGTTACCCAAGTAGGCATATGGACAGCATTTACGTACCTATCCTGAGCTGGCAGCCTTTAGATAGTCACAAAACACTATTTTGCAAGTCCTATCAGTTCTCTGTGTACTGGTAGTAAGCTGCCATGATGTAAAAAAAAAAAAAAAAGACAAACCCCATCTTCACTAGAATTCCCCCAACAGTACCTACTGCCATAAAGCAACATCTGCCTGCAGGGATTTTCCCCTCGGTTAAACCCTGGTCTGAAAGCCAGCAGGGGAAATGCATTGAACGGGGCTGTATCAGTGCAATGCAAACTGAGAAGCTGTTATCCACAGAGAGTCAGAAACATAGAAATAGGTTTCAGGGTACAGTAAAACCAAGTATTTCAAAATACAACAAAGCACTGTGTCCTTCTTCCAGCACTCTCAGAAAAGCCTATGAAGTGTCCCGCAGGGCCACCCAGGCCATGGTCCATCCAGCCCAGCCGTCTGCCCCCAGCACTGGGAACTGGAGAAGCTGTCTGGGGAGAGCAGGGCCGCCCTGCCGCTTTCCCACATCCATTCCCCTCTGCTCCCAAGCACCCAGAATGGTTGCATCAGAGGTGTAAAACGGAAAACCTGCCGACTTGTTTTATTAGTCCTTTGTGGAACGAGCTATCGTCCATGCAGTTATCTAATCCCTTTTGTTTACCGTCACTGTGGCAACAACCAAAAAGGGGAAACAAATAAAGAAAGGAAACGACCACTAGAAATCTTACGTGCGACTGAGTTAGGAACGGAACCTTATGGTTTTTTTTTTTTAAAGTTCTGGATTGTCATTTTAAAAAGCTTTCAATTAGGGGTGCTCTGGGGACCTTTTACAGGGGGTATCAAGCAAACTCATCAAGACTTACACACGAGAAAGGAGCAAAGCATGAGAGGCCTCACAGCTGAAAGGCCGCAATTTTCTTCTCAGAACGGGCGCTACTGAGGAAAACAAGCGTGCAGGAATAGGAAATAAGGGGGAGGGGAAAAAAAATGGAAGCACTAAGCTCCTCCACCTCGCATCACTGTCGCGACCTCCTCGCTTCCTGCGGAAGGGCGAAACGAGGAAACGCCGCCCACGTTTCCATCGCCAGACGCACCTCTCCAAACGCTTCCTCTCCAAGGGAATGCGGGCTGAAACGGCTCCAGCAAACGCACCGGCGGGTCCCTGACGCACGGGCCCCGCTCGCCTCCCGCG
>VZSC01008477.1:67108-102112 GCA_013398225.1 Steatornis caripensis | reverse complement strand
GCAGCCTCTTGTACCTGAAAGAGCAGAGCGTGCTGAGCGAAAGTAACGACGGCATCGTCGCTTCATGGTGTTGGAGAACAGAGTTGGCAGAGCTGGCTTTCAATTTTTTTTTCACTCTCCTTTTATTTGCTGAAATTTACTTGTCTTGTTTTCTTGTTAAATCCTGGTTTAATTTAAACTGGATTTAAGTTGAGGGGAAACACTGTTTTTACATGGGTTTATAGAAGTTCGTGCATTTAAAGATGTAGTGCTGTGGTGAAGCCACACTCGAGGAGTGATGAATATAGATGTATAGAGGTGTGAATATAAATAATTTATTAATTGATGTAACAGAAAAGCAGGGATGGATTTTTTTTCCTTTGATAGTTACAGTTGTAGGCTAGTTTATTAATTCATTTAGCGTTCTTTTTAAAATTCTGTATTTAGTAGAGCACAGAAAAACCCAGCATCGTCAAGGTGTTGTGCGTGTGTAACCACTCGTGTGCGGTACCCGCGGGACAAGCTGCGTTTCAGAGTTGCCGTTGGAGGATGCGAGGTCCCAGGCAGGGCTGGGCACGGGCCGGGGCTGCGGTGGAGGGAACAGTAGCAATAACTGGGCTGGTTGCCGTTCAAATTGCTCAAGAAATTCCTTTTTCAAACACACGGCTTGGAAATCTTGCTGAATCTCTGCTCTCAGGCTGGTGGCCTAATCCTCTGAGGTCTGGAAACAAGCTCAGGCTTTCCGAAGAAACTAGTGTGGGCTTAATGCCATCACCTTCCCCTCCCCAGCATTCGTAGCCGCTCAGCTGTCCCCAGGAGTGAGCCCCCACGTCCTGCCCAGCGTGGCTTTGCTGCGGCAGGCGAGCTGAGGTCACTCGTACCCAGCCCAACACCCTCCGTGGGGCACAGCCCCCGCCGCCGCGCTCGCCGGGAGGCAGAAGCACTGCATCCCCACCGGAGAAGGAGTGAGGCGTTCCCTGGGCATCCTTGCAGAATCATGACTCTCCAGGTAAGCAGTTGTGCATGTGGTGAGACCGAGAGGAAAGGAGAGGCAAGGGAGGGAGGGATGCATTGTCCATCTGTGCAATGCCGTGTCAGAGACAGCGGTATTTCTTCAGCATGAGGATTATTACTGCAAAATCAAGGTTACCTTGCGGCACAGGAAATTTGCATAAGCCTATGGAGGTTAAATAATTAATTTCTTTTCGCAAGTGGAGGGTGAGACATGCTGCTTATTTTAAACTATTCACAGGTCATGTAATTTTTTTGAGCCTTATCTCTTAGACCATGCGTAGATTAGTTTTCTTTTCATGTGCATCTGAGTTTGCTAGGACTGGATTATGCACTGGAAGGTAGGTATATATTTATTTTTTTAGGATCTAGCTAGTTACTTGGAGCTATGAAAGGAGGAGGGAAACTTCTAACGCTGAAGCAGTGGTGTATGTGCATTTGGGAAGCATGAATACATTTTAAGGGAGTCGTGCATATTTTTTCAGGGTGTGTGCATCTTTGGAGTGGTACATTTTGATGGGCTTGTGTTTTGGTAGGAAAACTACTTTCTACCTTCTGGCTAGAGAGCACTTCCATGTACCTTCTCTCGTGACTATAGATTTAAGTAGTTCTTGAGGAAATTAACTTCCTTGCTGGCTTCTAGCCTCCTACCTTTGTAGCAAACTATGACTACATCCCTTGTCTTGCCCATGCCCTGATGGATTAGGCTGTTTTTCTTCATTAGGCTTTCTGTTATCCCTTTCACTTCAAGATTTGCAAGCCCTTTTATCCTGGTCTCATTGTAATGTCTGTCTCGGCTTGGTTAGTGTGCGTGTTTTGCAAAGAGCGAGCAACATAATGCTCTGACCTAGATGCAAGGAGCGTATTGCCAGTAGCTCAGCAGTTTTCTTCTGAGCTGCAATTATGTCGAATGGCACAGAGGTTTCATTGTGGTGTTTTACAGCCAAGAGGAAGAATCCTATTTCTTCAGTGGGTCAGAATTGCCAAATCCCTAACTTAACACCACTTCTGTTTAATTAGTGATCGCTGAAATTACAGTTTGTTTTATTCTGCCTTGAATTCACTCAGGAAAATAAATTTATTGGCCTGATGTTTAAGCAGTGAGCCATAAATCACTATTAGGAATAGCTGAGTGCAGTATGATACGTCGTTACTATATACAGTTATACTTTCACACAGACATTAGCGGTGGAAATATTACGGTATCCTACACGTTCTGCATTAGACATTATAGAGGTTTTCTGTCCACTGTCGCTTTGGTTGACAGCTACCATCCATATCCATAAAAATTCATTGACTAAACCTGTGTGGGAAGGAGGACAAAATGAATAAAATAATGTTTTCGTCAGGGAGGCTGTAAAAGATTTGTAAGTTCTGTAAACTGGTAGAATATTCTGCTGTAAACAAAGAATTCATTTAAGCATTTTTCTTTGCAAAAAGGGAGTGTGTGATAATAGTCTAACTCGTGCATTTATCTTTAATGCATCTGTGTATGTTTATATCTGTATATATATGTATGCTTTTCATTTGAGGAGTTAAAAGGAATTGTATAGGCAATGATTGGAAGGAAATTATATTTTATAGGCTGCTTCTAAGCATGTTGTGTAAGCAACCAAATCCTAAGTAGCAGACTATACACGATGATTGACTAGAGGTAGTACTTAAATTTAATTTCTGCGTATTTCTTGCTGTGTAAGATATGTATTTGCGTATTTTTAAAACACTATCTTGTGATACTTGCCCATGGATCTAAATAGAACAAAAGCATATGAAGATAAGAAGCTTATTAACTTAATGGTTTCCTTAATTTGAGTTATCTTTTGTCTATACAAGTCTAACAAAGCTTCTAGTTTATTCCTATTGTGAAGTTTAAATCAGAAAACAATTCAAAGTGTGTGGAGGATTTCCACTGGCCAGAATAGTCCTTGTACAGCAATGCTGGCAGAGGCTCAGATGCAGTAGTGGCCACAGTATAAAGATGAAGATAAAACTTATTTAATCAATTGTGACAACTCAGTTATGTTTTATTATTGATAACAGCTTTGTAATCTTACTGTTAGCAGAGCATGAATGCTGCTTTTGTTTCTACGTGTGTGGATAATATCAAGAGATGTCAGTGACAGGCATAGTCAGGAATGTCACATCTACTGGTGTTTGAATGAAGAATTAAATATTTATTTTAATAAAACTTTACCTATAAAAGAAATCTCAAGGGTGGTGGGCCATCGCATATGTTTTTGTAAGCAAATATACATCCCCTTTATACATCTATACCAACAGTGTGCCTGTAAATGCTTTGCATTTAGGAGTGTCAAAGATGTACAGTTCCAGGGTTTTTTTGGACACTGTTCTTAATTCATTGATAAGTTAGTTGCATTGCTGATTTTATTTCCCCTTGTTGAGCGCTTCTCGGTAATAAATGCTATACATCTGTTAAAAATACTGTTGTTAGTGCATATGTGGACATGTGGTTTTGCATAATTAGACTACAGTTTTGGTACCTGAGTACAAAGATCCTTCGTATCCTAATGCTGCGGTGTCCGAAACACTGCGCAGCAGCATGACATAACTGGAGTGATGCTGGGGTAAGGCGGGATTTAAATCTGGAGTATGCAAGTTCCTCCACAGAAAATCCCCACGTCCTTGCTCCTGCCCTGAGGTAAGCACAAAGGGGACTGGGCCTATTTTCACGGAGCAATAAGCTACCTATCTGCCAAGGCATAGTGTGAGGTAAAAAGGCATACAAACAGCCTCACAAGTACTGGGAGTTCAGACTCCGGTTTAGCTCACAGCAACATGTCCGTCCACCCCAGTGCTCCCAGGCTGAAGGCACCCATGCTATGCCTAACGCACAGGGCAGCACACTTGTGCCCTAAAGCCCCGAATTCTCTCCCCATGCTGTTAGCTACTTGCTGGCCTCAAACGTGTACCTTTGCCTTTCTTGTTTTGCTTCTAAAAGAAAGGATAGTGATATCCTTGGCAATTTTTGGTGAAAAAATAAAAATTACTTTAGCATCTGAACTTGCTGAAGCGTTTCAGGTGGTTGTAGGAAATTCAGGTGCAGTTACCCTACAGAAGGAGAACAAGGGAAAATATCGCATAAGAAAAATAAAGATTGCAAGGCTTTCATGAAAGCTAATATTAATATTACAAATAGTAGGAATTCCTCCCAGGGAGGACTTTATTATATTGCTTACAAGAAGCACACATGAACTATGGACTGTGATTAATAACTAAAGCACTGGGTTTTTTTCTTTTATGGCCAAAGATAATTCTCTTTTGAACAACAGGATAAGCCAAGGATTGAATGATGCATGATTCAAAATGGTTTTATTTGCACCTAAGGTAGAAGCTATCAAAGCTATCGTTTCTGGAGAAAGAATTGATTTCTCTAATCAATTTGAGTTTAGAGTTTTCTTGTTTGTATGGATTTTTCTTCTATGGCATCAACCACAAGTAGGTGTAGAGAATACACAGTTTTCATATTAGCCTAACAGCTGATCCTAAAGGAAGTACTACTACAACTTGTGCTGTAAACTTCATAAAGTCCAGTGAAATTCTAATGCCAAAGCTTACAGAGTAATTAGCAGGAGTTTCTTTGTACCGTTCTTTACTTAATTGCTGTTCAGCAGATTCAGTATTTAAAGAAGAAATTAAATTATCTGAAATAACCTGTCTGTAGCCACAGCTATCGCAACCATGGCAGTCCAGCCACAGTTACAAAGATTTTTCCAGCAGGAGTTCCTTAGGGATCAGATCATACTACTGTGTGCACCATGAAAACTTGGGCAGCTGACAGAGGATTTCCAAAGGTTTGTCATGTACTGGTTTGACATGAAATATAAAGACTTTCATTCTTGTATAATTATGTTCATAAAATGTTTCTATATTTAACTATTTCCTTTTAACATCTGCAATTTAAAGGGGTTTTAGAGGAATAAAAATTGGCTTGCACTTTGTGGCAAATACTAAAACTGTGTCTCCTGACCTATACGTTGAGATATTTCACCACCAGCAAGACAGCAAAACCACCCATTCATGAATATACGTATCTGAAGTTTTTATAAGTACTGAATCCACATCAGTATTAATGTCACTATTGCTAATTTAAAACACTAAGTCAAACAAATTATTTTGTTTAGCTAAATTGCCGGAAATATTTGTTGTTCAGACCTGTCAGAAGATACAACTCCTGCTTGTTAGAGCTTATTACTTCAAGATAACTTCAAAATGTCTGTTTTATGGCAGTGAGGAGATAACCCTTGCTTTCAGACTACAGAATGCCCCTATACAGGTTAGAAAAGGCCTCTCAGTACTAGCATAACTTTACAAAAAGGTCACTACATATTGTGAAGGTTGAGGACTCTATGCGTGATTGTGTACCTCCTAACCCTCGTACAGTCCTCAAAAGTGTTTGCTATTAAGTGTCGTGTTCTCTTCTTGAGTTTCTTTCCTGTGGTAAGGGTCCCTCCTGTTATAAAGCAAAAGATGATCAGAGGTAAGGTGCGGTTACGGAAAGAACAGAGGAAATTCTTAGGCTTAGTTAGTTGGTGACAACTAGATGCTTTAATGATGCTTGAAATGGTTTGGGGAAACGTCTGCTTTTTTATTACTTAATTTAAATCATGAAGCTGCTAATACGGCTACTTTTTAAATGGGACCCTGCATAGACTTTCCAAGATTGATTTCCTTATACTAGTATGACTATTTATAGGGTACCACCTGTGGAATTTGAGCTTTGTCAGGCTTCTAAGGGGAGCGTCAGGCAACTATTATTGTCTGTATCGTTCAAGTATTTGGGAGACCTAGTCAAGAGCGTTCAATTCTGCAAACATCGAGGAGAAAGGTGTTACTGACTCCAAGAGCTCGGAGCTGTCAGAAAGGCTGAATCTGACTTCAGTGTGAAGAAGAGGTTCTGCTCATACAGCATGTACGTCATTTGTGCAGTGATTGTGTATTAGTGCAGCTTCTGCCTGAAAGGTCAAGGACTTATCATCATGTAGACCACTTTTTTTTTTCCTTTAAACTTGGTTTAGCTGCAGCTCAGAGTGAAGATTTTAGTTTGTGTTTAAAACAGAGCCAAACAAGCGCCTCATGTAAACTCTGATGAACTGGGACAGAAGATGCTTTTTACATTTGCTTTATCCAGAACAAAGAAGCAAAAGAGCTTTTGTTGTCCATATAATCCATTTTTAATTCTGACTCAAGCTGACTAAATGCAGTTGCTTCAATTAAAATAGTTTTCATAATCAGTTTAATTCCTGCTACAATGCTGATTTTCATTTTTTTTTAAGTAAACAATAGAGTACATGGAAACAAAAAAAATGCTGAGAAGAGATGCTGTAAGGTCATTTCAACGTTATTGTTTCAGCTTTTATATGTAGTCTGGAGAACATGATTTTGGTTTCTCTAAATCACATATAACAAATTCTGGGCATTTTGATTTTTAATTCTAGAAAAATCCTGTATTTGTCTTGCAGCACTCCCAAATATTTGGTTGGTTAAAAAAAAAACATCCACAGTGTTTAGTTGTTCTTAGAAGAAATCAAACACAAAAAGTTGGACTTAAAGCTTCATGTTTTTCTATGATTCTATGGTGTAGTTGCATTTTATTGAGAGTTATTTTTATTAAAACAGGAACAAACTGCATAAGCAGAGTTACATGTTTTCAGTCTATAAAGTTTTATATTTAAGAATGTAATTTGGAAGTAGTTTGATGTAGAATTTAATGCAATAACTCTGCCAAATCGTATACTTTATTGAATGACCAAGTTTCAGAGCTTTAAGCAAACAAATGGCACTTTGAGTCTGGCTAATTCTCAGTATGGTACTGAGTAAAGAATGAAGGATCATTATATTAAAAATATCTCCACGTAACAGCAGTGTTTCTCAAATTTAAAACTGATAAAGACTGTTTCATCACCCTAGCTGTTTTCTGTACTTCTGTATCCATTACCGGGCATTTGTTTCTGGGCGGCCTTGGTGGGAATCTCCTGGAAACTTCTGCTGTCAGTTGTGCAACCACTGAGCTTCTTGCTGAGTTGGAAGATTATTTGTTAACAAGCATCTGCATTGCTGCAGGATTTTTGTCTGAAGCGCTTTCCTTCCATTGCATTTTTAAGGGGGCTATAAACTGACAGAAGTAGAGATGTAGATTATCATCATGAACCCTTCTCATCTAATGGTCTCTGAATTTATAACTGCAGTTTAAAGAAGATTCAAGATTTATTTTTAATTGCTGTTTTGCAGGGAGCATTCCGTTGCTAAAACACCCTCTTAATAATACAGCATGTTTTCTTAAAAAAAACCCCATCCCTTTTAAATACACCCATCTGGCTGCTGCTCCTTCTTTCAGCTCTAGTGCTACACCTTCCTGTGGTGAGCACTTTCGTTCTTGGAAGACTTGTGCTTTCTTTTTTTGGGTTTCAAATAGCAGTTGAAGATTTTGCAAAGAATTAGAAATTCCTCAGGATTTTGTATCTGGGAACTTTACTCACTAGCCAAGCTAAATTTCCAGGGGGGGAAAAAAAGTGAATTCCATCTCAGGAGGCAGAGGCGACTCATTTGGTGGGAGAGTGGCCAGGTTTCTCTACAGGAACGTGGCAGTACCCTCAGCTACCTATCCTTACCCTCCTTCACCTGCTGCTGCCGCCGCTGTAATGTAGCCAGCAGCTGATGTGTCCTTACGTCAATGAATGCGTGTGCTTTGTAATTCCATGAAGGGGCCTTTCTTTGAAGAAAGATTCTTGAGCATCAGGCGCTAATTAAATTCTTTTTGCATACTTGCTTATTTCTGTCACCTGGTCCACCCAGCACAGTTGCTTGCCAAGGAGAAGGGCATAAATTAAGGAGACAAATGTGCATTAGGTTTTCTTACTTTTTTTTTTTTAAAAAAAAGAAGTCTTTCTTGTGACTAGGAAAAGGAAAATGTGGTCTAAAGAAGCACAGTACAAACTGCTGAGGTAATGCCAGGGTCTTAGTTATTTAACAGAGCCACAGCACTCGTGCTGAACCCATTGTTGAATACGTCGCTGATTTTAGCACAAAGTTGTAGGCTGGTTTTGTACATATTAAATATATGTATAATGGCACATCTTGCAGGATATCCTGTGCTTATGCAAATGCAGATCCAACTCAAAAGCTAAAATAATTATTGAAACCAGCATATCGCATGTTAAAGTGCCTGTATCTTTTTTGCATTATAGTAGTGCAGTGACTTAGCAGATCTGTGGTCACTGTATGAGATCTAGCTCTCTTTGAAATGCTGTGGGCATGAAACAAGACTCCAAGCTCTATGCTAAAGTCTAGCCTGAGACCTAGTATATATATAGAATAACAGCTATAGCCTTAGGTTGATGTGAATGAGGGATGCACGATGAAGGAGGGAGTAAATTTATACTTTACTCTTGTGCTCCGCTGTGGGAGTTGGGTGTTGAAGGTGGTCCTGGCAGTAGCACCGCTCATCTCCGTGAGGTACGTCTGTGCCAGCTGTTGGTCACCTACTAGACTGTCAGCAGAGAAGTGGAAATGAAGCAGGAAGTGGGTAGTACCCCTCAGAGGGTATTCAAGCTCTGCCGCTTGAGTCAACGCTATGCAGTCAGGGCCAAAGTATTCAGAGATTACTGCTGCAGTGTAAGTTCAGTGAACACCCTCATACCTCCAGTGGGACTGTGAAAGACATATACACTGCATTAATTGTATAGGCTGCTTGCATGAATATATCCGTATGTATCCTGACACTAGACAGTCTGTAATGGTTCCACGTGTTTAGATGTAAAAGTGTTGGAAAAAGAGATTTACTTATTTTAGCACTGCTGACCCTATCAGCTAGGTAGGCCTAGCTCCCTTCCTAATAACTTAGAGTTTTATTAAGCTTCTTTCATGGGAAAATGCTTAGCTTACCACTAAACCCAAGTGAGTAATTGAGAGTATCTAACTATACTACTGTGCGTGCTATGCTTAATGTTTAAAGCACAGCCCTTGAGAGGAAAACTTAACACTTTCTTTTCTTTCATCAGGCTGACTTTGATGGTGCTGCAGAAGATGTAAAAAAATTAAAAACAAGACCAACTGATGAAGAATTGAAGGAACTGTATGGATTCTACAAACAGGCTACTGTTGGAGATATTAATATTGGTATTCCTATATATACTTCACATTTACTCCCATATCTTGATGAAATCAAGCAAATGTTATGTAAATCTGCATGATAATTAAAGGTATGCATTTATTTTGGCAGAATGTCCAGGAATGCTAGATTTGAAAGGCAAAGCCAAATGGGAGGCATGGAACCTGAAAAAAGGTGTTACATCAATTAAATGTACATCATGTAGTCATGTTTATAGGATGACAAATGAGGAACGGTAATGACTCCTACTTTCCTTTGCAGGTTTATCAAAGGAGGACGCCATGAGTGCCTATATCTCTATAGCAAAAGCAATGGTAGAAAAATATGGGATCTAGAATACTCAATTCCCACTCATAACTAACTCTTTAGTAGCTAATGAACTAACTGTTGAGAAAAAAGCAATACTAAGTCTTACTGTGTAGTCTAACAGTAAATTCTTCTAAGCATCAGCTGTTTGACTGTAAAGGGCATTTACATATGTACTCTATTTTTAGATTGTATCTTATTCTAAATAAATTTGAACCTAATAAATTAAGCTTTCTTTAAGAATTGTGGATTTTTGTGGGTATTAAATTACATTTAGCATTTTTACAGGACCGCACCAACAGAGAAGCTCTAAAAGTAAAATAATACAGCTGTCATTTTTTTGCAGACGAGGTTATGGAATGAAGTGAAGGGTTTGTGCACGCACAAGATGAGAAGAGGGAAAAGATGAAAACTTTTAAAGACTCAAAGCTAATGTTTATTTTCAAAAAGTCAGAAAAACTCCCCCTTATAAAGGATTACAATAAAGACCTGGAGCAATAGAACAACTCTTAGGCATAACTGCATGCAATTGTACCAAAAGAATGACTTATTATGAAGTGCTGTGGACTAATCTTACAACTTCTGCCATTAAAATAGAGGGAAATGCTCATAGACCAGCATTTTCTATACATCTTAGGTGTTTTGCCAAGAAAATTTCATTAGCAGGTTCCAGCAGATAAAAGTGACCTTTAGGAACCTTGTAAAAGGGAGTATCTCCACCTGTCAGATCGTGCCAGGCTGAAAAAGACATTTAAAGTGTCTGAGAAATATCAACTATTGTGGTCATTTTACATAACTATTTCAAGGCTGTTATTTAATAATTATTTTAAATCCCATATCAACTGTTTTGGTCCATACCTTGAGACTGTTCTGTTGATTTGTTTCATTTAAGAAGGAGACTCTAGAAAACTCTTCATTAACTGATTTGATACAACAGAAAAATGCTTAAGTGTAAGATTTTTTTTAAGCAATTTAAGCAAAGTACCTTCTGCATTTAAGCAATGTACCTTCTAAATCATGTAGTTTATCTTCAGACCCATCAAAGCAGGTAACATCATAAGGGAAGGGGAGATTCCTTTCAGGCTAGCAGAACCATCGGAACCTCAGAAGGGCCTGAGGACAGATTGAAAAACGACCAAAGAATGAGGAGGGAAAGAAAGAAACCTATAAATGTGCTGAGGGCTGGCGCAGGAGGTTTATGAAAGACTACGTTAAGACAGTTATTTCACATGTTACAGAGTAGGGAGTGGCACTTCATATTTTGTTTTGATTACTTTTTAGTATTAAGCCAAAGGCCATTGTAATATGGTATTCAAAAAAGGTAGCATTAGCTTAAGGAGACTCTTCTTCCTAGGCTAGGGTTAGCAGCAGTGAATATTCTGTAACATGAAATTCTCCATCCGCCTCAGAATTAATTTCCTCTGAGAAAACTGAACATTTTTCTGCATGCATTCAGAAGCCATGCTTGTTTTGTATTAAAGCCACTCTATATATTATACTGTACAATGTTATTTTTACTCTTGGTAGCTAGTAGACTATGTTGTTTTGTACTGTTAATGATTCTGTAACTTACATTTGGAGCATTTGCACTTGATACAAAAAGATGGAATGGCTCTAGTCCATGCTTTTCTTTCAAGTCTAGTGCAACTGCAAAACTAATATATGAGCAAAAACTGCAGTGAAAAGAGAAATTAAAGCAAAGCAAGCAAAAACATATGTAAAACCTGGAAAATTTAAAGACATTTTGAATTTCCTTGCTAACTGGCTATGCTGAACAGTTACTGAAACCATATATGACATGTAAATTATAGTGATATTAGCTACTTGACATGAAGTGTATTCCTATACAGTCTAGTTTTACACATCAGACCTTTTTTTAAATCTCTCTTTTCTTTTAGTAGTGTCCTTTATTTGCAGTACGAACAGTTATTTTGAATACTTGGGGCCAAGCGATATTCAAAATGTGTGTTTTATCAACAGTTCACCCCCTGCATTCATATAGAGTAAGCACTAACACAAATATTAACTGTAAATACAATTATAATTTATCAGTGTAAAACAAAAAATTACAACACTGCCATTTTTAGAAGACATTGTGCCTGAAGTAATAAATAACCAAAATCTTTGAATCAACAGCATGTTTTAGGATGACTTGACAAAAGACCTTTGCAGAAGTGTATTTTCCTAAAGATTTTGCAAATAAAGGCAAGTAACTGTCTACTCCTAGAGTTCAAAGATAAAGCTCCTTCACCAGGGTATCTGAAAATGTATATATTTTTACCTGTGACCAAAAAAAAATGCAAATTTTTTTCTTGCAATTCTTTTAAAAAAAACACTTGTCATTTCATTAACTATGGTTGTCGTGTCTTTTGCAAAAGGCTCCTTAAGACAAGATTCTCTTCCAGGAAGCCTTACAGAGGACACTGCAGAAGAGGTGGAGGAAGGAAGGGAAAAGAATTATATTTATTTCAAATAGAAACAGTAAAATAATTTAAGTTTTTCATATTATTCTGCAGAATATATAATTATTTAAATTAACCCTTCTTACAGTCAATACAGTGTATTTGCTATTGCTACTACTGTCTTTTAATGCTGTGAGAGATTAGGTTTCCATCCCTTCCTTTACTCACAAATGTCGCCTCTCCAATTGATCTGATTGGTAAATTCCTTTGGTCAGAAATCCACAAGGTCCTGATCTCAGCTGAGGTTTCAAAGCAACTTTATTACTATTAGTATTAATAACAACCACAAATTCAATTTCAATAATAGTAAGTTTGAGGGTTGTGTAAAATACATCCTTTCAAGGGCAGCATTAGAAAGTTAAACTATATTAGAATCGTACAGTCCCTGTTTTCTTCTTTGCAGGCTCTTCAGCACTGCACGTAGTCAAATGTGGAATCATAGTGTAAATTGATGGCAATTGATATTTATATGGAAGGACTTATTACATGGTTTTATTATATTCCTTTCAGAATTGGAGATTTTCCTCCCACTGTTTAGAGGAAGTAAGGAATGAATAGATCAGCAAAAAATGTCGATTTTCTAAAATCTCCTTGACATCAGGCATACTGCCAAACTCATGGAAGTAATGGGTCAGATGCAAAGTATTTTAGAAGAGAGAGAAGAAACGACTACCTAATATCATAGATAGCAGTACAGAAATGTTTGCACCTTCTGTACTTCATTTCTGCACAAAACATCTCTGAAAGAGCATGCTGCACCCTGATTTTATTTATCGGTGTCTGTGGTTGTTCTAGGCCATCTCCTTAGTAACTGTTGGAAGTAGTTCCAGTGGACAAAAGCTTTTTTTTCTTTCTTTGTTGGTTTTTTTTTGTATTTCATGGAAAGTTAGATGTGACTTGCGCACCTGTTTACAGAAAGCATACAAGCATTTAGAGAACTTGTACAACCGCAATCTTTTTTTTTTGTTGTTTTTTTTGTGAAAGGTCTGGAAAACGGCCTTGGTTCCTCCTCTCATAGTTCAGCAATGGGTCTTTTTAGTGCTGATACAGCCTGACAGCAATGATAATACTTCACACTGTAACTAAATGTCATTTCACTGTTATAAATCCATAGTTTAAACTTCACTTTTGATACAAGGAGTGCAAAACCACGGAAACACTCTGGAAAATGGAAGTTAATTGTGTGCAGTCTCTCAACATTAAAAATAGTTCTCATATCTTCACTGTTAACCTTGCTGATGCCTTTTTATCATATTAACAATATGCCACTGTATTGCTGTTTCTGAATCATACCAATAGTTTCTGAAGCAGTCAAACATACTACAGTCTTGCAAAATTTAGCTCTGAGGATTTTTAACCTACTCAGATATAATTTGATCCAAGGTGGTACAGAAACTTAGTAAACTCAGCACCCTAATGGAAGTGCTAATTGCTAATGGAATTCCTTTCTGGATAAGACCCACTGGAAAAAGACTGCAGTTCTCTCAAGAACAGTATATTCCATTCAAAAAATTTGGCTACCATGTATTTCAGACTAGCTTAACTTCTGCTTTAACTACACTAACGACTAAGCTTCAGTTGAGCTGCTGAAGAGTTTGCCCCATTGAGCAAGTTGAAAAGTTCCACCTCCAGCCCACGGAAAGCAAATCAGCCTACAGAGAGCATTTGGCCTTTTGTATGGACAAACAATCAGCCTCTCCATTCCTAAAAAATCCCAAGAAAACAACACAGCATTCTAGAACAAGACTCTTCAGGCACAGGAAAATTAGAACAACTTATGTCTCATTTGAAACAACAGTCTGCAATATTTTCTGTCATCAGAACTGCTTGTGCTACAACAATCTGTTAGATATGATATAATCTTTATGCAACAGTGGAAACCAGTTCTGCTTTTATAAATGGTGATGGAATAGTATTGGGCAACACCTTTGGTTAATATTTTCTCCTATTTGAGTCACTGAGCACAAAGAACTTAACAAACTTTTATCAAAAATAACTGGGCAGATAACGTGAGCTTAAAAATAGCTGAAGGATAGTGGAACCAGTGCTGCAGAAGATGTAATTCCTCTGGTAGATTAATTTATCTTCAGTACCATTAGTCCCATTTACACAGTCACTTCTTCCACAAAAAGACAGTAAACCTGAAACATTTCTGAAGCCAGTGTTTTAACTTGACAGTCAAATAAGAAAAGAAAAATCTCTTCTCAGACTGATTCCAAAGGTGATATACAAAAATTTCAAGCATGATAAAGAGGCACATTTAGTCAACGTCCTTAAACTCTTTAAAGATCCATTCTCAGTCACTGAGAATCTTTCATACTTTCTACTCATACAGGTTCATCCATCACCATCCAGCTTACTTTAGATGCAAATACCTGAATAGTCAGGAAGACCATCAGTGCCAGGAAATGACAGCCCAAAGGTAAATCCACTCTCAGCGCTGCACAGCAAGAAGCAGGAATCAGAATTTGCACATACCAGCTGATAAGGTTGCAAGCCAGCCTTGCTGGAGAGGAGGGGAGCTGCATCTGGGTGGCACAGCTGCGGGCATTTAAGTCCTTTCTAGGCTTAAGGCGAAACACCAACACTCCGGAAAAAAGGCAGGAACCAAGGCACACAGCATCTCAAAAGGGAGACAGAAGCATCACGTGTTAGGTGTGACACACAGCATTTGGCAGCAATATAAGGAAGGCACTCTGCATCAATCCCAGCGATTTAAAAAGCACAGGTTAACATGCCCATGATAGTACAAAAGTTGTGGCAGTTTTAATACATGGAGGTCCACAACCTCACTGAAGAAAAAGCCTGCATAAAGTAACCAAGAAAAGCTAGCCTTTCGTAAGAACTATATTCAAAAGTACAGCGCTCAGACCTCTGCTGGACAGTTTTGTAGGGGTCTGAAAATGTTAATGGAGATGACCATCACCTGATTTGAATAAACACTGCATTTGCTTAGTAGGCCAGTTGTAACTTCTACAAGCTGGAAGATATAGCGGTGCATGAACAACACATTGTGGTTGCATATGATGATTTTATATGAGCTACCACGTTATGCTCCTGGTGACCAGATGCTGTCAGCAACCTAAAAACACCAGTGTATTTTGTAACTGCAGTTGTAGTACTAGGAAGATTGCCTTTTTTTTCCTTTTTCTTTTTAGTATCACTCTACCAAAAATATCAATAACAATAATAAAGTAAGAACTGACTTTCCAGTCTTGCAAAGAGAAATAAAATGTGAAAGTTACATAAAAACGGTCAGTTTGTATACAGGGCTGGCCATGGGAAATAAAAGAAAACAAAATGGACATTTTTGTTGCTGTCTCAGGAGGAGATGAACATGTGTTGACCTATCATTATCTGCAGCATTATAGCAACTGATAGAACTGCTTCACTGGTACAACTAAAAAGAGAGCTTCTGAGAAAGAACAAAACTTTACCCATACCAATTTCCCTCTGTCCCTGCCCTGTGGTCAGCTGCAGACACAGAAATGTGCCATGGCAGGATGCCAGCTGCCTAGAGGAGACATGCCTGCACTTGCAGCAAACACCAAAATCAGGGAAATAGTGTCTGAGTTCCAAAAGCCAGATTTTTTAAGAACCAAAATTACAACAATGAACCTTGAAATAAAGAAATCTGAGCAGGAAACAGACTCTCATACTCTCAGCCTCAGCCCACATTGCAGTCTTGAGACTTCTGTCTAAGGGTGCTTGGATGCTCCCTGCCTAGGCACAATCTTGTGGCACTTCACGGAAATCTCCATCTGATCTAGAGTGCAGCAGCCTTAGCAATGCAAACTGCTGGCCAACCACAACCTCCTACAGGAACACGGCGAGGCATACAAAATGATAAACAACAAAAAACATCACATACTATCGCCTGTGATACATCACACAGCTTAGAAAACCAATTTTGGTCTCTAATTTTGGAGACTCATTAACAGCTTTGGGACAAAGCTCACTCTACAGAAATGCTGTCAATCAGCAAATACACCTAAAATGTTCAAGGCAGGGATCTAAATGTCAATACTTACTACTGTAGAACAAGAGCCAAAACCAAACTGCAACACTTCCAGGTAACAATCCCAAATAAAAGAAAAGTTACAATAAGTTAGTGAGACAATGCAAACTGTCAATGAGAAAGCTATGGAATAAGAAAATTAACTTGTTGGTCNGGGTCTGAAAATGTTAATGGAGATGACCATCACCTGATTTGAATAAACACTGCATTTGCTTAGTAGGCCAGTTGTAACTTCTACAAGCTGGAAGATATAGCGGTGCATGAACAACACATTGTGGTTGCATATGATGATTTTATATGAGCTACCACGTTATGCTCCTGGTGACCAGATGCTGTCAGCAACCTAAAAACACCAGTGTATTTTGTAACTGCAGTTGTAGTACTAGGAAGATTGCCTTTTTTTTCCTTTTTCTTTTTAGTATCACTCTACCAAAAATATCAATAACAATAATAAAGTAAGAACTGACTTTCCAGTCTTGCAAAGAGAAATAAAATGTGAAAGTTACATAAAAACGGTCAGTTTGTATACAGGGCTGGCCATGGGAAATAAAAGAAAACAAAATGGACATTTTTGTTGCTGTCTCAGGAGGAGATGAACATGTGTTGACCTATCATTATCTGCAGCATTATAGCAACTGATAGAACTGCTTCACTGGTACAACTAAAAAGAGAGCTTCTGAGAAAGAACAAAACTTTACCCATACCAATTTCCCTCTGTCCCTGCCCTGTGGTCAGCTGCAGACACAGAAATGTGCCATGGCAGGATGCCAGCTGCCTAGAGGAGACATGCCTGCACTTGCAGCAAACACCAAAATCAGGGAAATAGTGTCTGAGTTCCAAAAGCCAGATTTTTTAAGAACCAAAATTACAACAATGAACCTTGAAATAAAGAAATCTGAGCAGGAAACAGACTCTCATACTCTCAGCCTCAGCCCACATTGCAGTCTTGAGACTTCTGTCTAAGGGTGCTTGGATGCTCCCTGCCTAGGCACAATCTTGTGGCACTTCACGGAAATCTCCATCTGATCTAGAGTGCAGCAGCCTTAGCAATGCAAACTGCTGGCCAACCACAACCTCCTACAGGAACACGGCGAGGCATACAAAATGATAAACAACAAAAAACATCACATACTATCGCCTGTGATACATCACACAGCTTAGAAAACCAATTTTGGTCTCTAATTTTGGAGACTCATTAACAGCTTTGGGACAAAGCTCACTCTACAGAAATGCTGTCAATCAGCAAATACACCTAAAATGTTCAAGGCAGGGATCTAAATGTCAATACTTACTACTGTAGAACAAGAGCCAAAACCAAACTGCAACACTTCCAGGTAACAATCCCAAATAAAAGAAAAGTTACAATAAGTTAGTGAGACAATGCAAACTGTCAATGAGAAAGCTATGGAATAAGAAAATTAACTTGTTGGTCCTTAGGTGCTCTGTTCCCCGTAAGTAAATCACAAGTAGTCTCAGCAAAAAAGAGAGGCAGAATTGCCACTGTGGACCCCATCCAGCTTGTAAGAGAAGATGAGGACGTATTTAAAGAACTAGACATCAACGTGAAGTCAGAAATAAACACATCTTTTGTATTTCCTCTAGGTACAACCTGTGACACTCCTGAAAATCTCTTCAAATCCTTCAGTACACACCACTGGGATTGAATTATCGGCACGTAGTTTTGGGTGCTGAAGTGCTCCACAGTAAACTGAATCGTATTTTAGAGAGACTTTCAGGCTTAAAGTTGAAGTTTACAGTAGCAGCAGGAGATTGAAAGATAAAAGCAATCAACAACCATGAATCCAGCAATTCAGAAACTCCTAAAAAGTGTCAAGTATGCAATGTGATGACAAATCATTAGGAAACAATACAAGGAAACCATTGCTGAACACTCCCAGGGATGTTAATAGCATGGAAATGCTTCTATGGGAGGATAAAAATTTCCTGATACAGGTGCACTGAGCAGGACCCTACCTTTGCCTTCACAAATTACACAGAACCACAGAATGACAGAACGGCAGGGGTTGGAAGGGCCCTCTGGAGATCTCCATCCAGTCCAACCCCCCTGCTAAAGCAGGTGCCCCCAAAGCTCGTTGCACAGGAATGTGTCCAGGTGGGTTTTGAATATCTCTAGAGAAGGAGACTCCACAGCCTCCCTGGGCAGCCTGTGCCAGGGCTCTGTCACCCTCACAGTGAAGAAGTTCTTCCTCATGTTCAGGTGGAACTGCCTGTGCTCCAGTTTGTGTCCAACATTGCCCCTTGTCCTGTTGCTGGGCACCACTGAAAAGAGTCTGGCCCCAACCTCTTGACACCTGCCCTTTCGATGTTTATAAGCAATGATGAGATCCCCTCTCAGTCTTCTCCTTTCCAGGCTAAACAGACCCAGGTCTCTCAGCCTTTCCTCATAGGAGAGTCCCCTCATCATCTTCGTAGCCCTCTGCTGGCCTCTCTCCAGTAGTTCCCTGCCTCTCTTGAACTGGGGAGCCCAGAACTGGACACAGCACTCCAGATGTGGCCTCACTAGGGCAGAGTAGAGGGCATCGGTCAGCAGGTGGTGAGCAATTGCATTGTGAATCACTTATTTTGTATATTCTTTTATCATTATTAATATTTCCCCTTCCCTTTCTGTCCTATTAAATAGTCTTTATTTCAAGTTTTACCTTTTTTTTTTTTCCAATTCTCTCCCCCAGCCCACTGTGGGGGAGTGAGCGAGTCGCTGTGTGGTGCTTAGCTGCCTGCCGGGTTAAACCACAGCAGCAAGAAAAGTGAAAGGACATATCAGGTTAGGGAAGAGACAGTTTTGCTTGCCGAAAAGTAATGGTGGATGAAGTAGCATCAGGACTGACATGAATAAAAGATGCAAACATTAGGAAACCTAGTAGGGTACAGAGAGACCCTACTCAGGTGGAGAAGCATAAATGTCATATATAATGAGACTCTAAGCTTTGCACAGATGTTACACATCATACAGCGAACACTGGCTCTACACTTGTCCCACAGCAATCCAAATCTTGCAGTGGGATGGCCACAAGCACACTCCATTTCCACCCCACAAGAAATAAGGAATGGTTAAAATAGTCATGGGGTTTATCACTGTCAAGGTTTGGCCTCATAATCCAGTGGTAAAGAAAGTATTCAGTACACCCCACAGTGCAGAGTTACTCAAATACCATGAATGAGCTTGCCCCTGTACAGAAAGAAAAATATCACCTTCCTCTTTCTGAAAGCTTGTAGAAGACACAGGCATCCTTCATAACCATACGCTGAAGCCTACCAAGTTGTTAAAAATTCTACCTCATTGCCCATCGAGACCAACGTATAAAGGGGCTCATACTCCTTGCGGTTTTTGATAGTCATATTTATCCTGAGCTGGTCACTGGATTGGAATGTGGATCCCATTAAAAGCCTTGAGACAGCTTAGAATCTCATAGAGAGCAAAGGCCTCAAAGATTCTGCAAGTAACTCCAGGCTGAGCGATTCAAAGACGGTTTGGAAAATGGTCTTGGAGACCTCAGTCACCACTCTGCCTCAGTGACCTTGTGCATTCCAAATTGATTACACAGTGACAAGCAGTAGGTGCAAGACTCCACAAGGCTATGTCCGCTCTTTCAAACACAAGTATTTTTGTGTGATGACAGTGAAATCTCCATGCCTGCTCACAGCCGAGAGCCTCAACTCTGCCTCTTTCAATCTGAAAGCTCTGCATTTGTTACATCCAGCATCCTGAGTGATTTTGCCTCGTCAGTTTGAGCTCAACTCCTGTGTCCATAACTACTGGCTCCCCATGAGAAGAGCAGATTTAGTAGCAAGGACTCCAGGACTACCATTCCAAGTGCTTTTTTTCCTCCCAAAACAGCTGGATCAGGAAGGTGAGCATCTCTTCATGGAAGGAGAGGGAGTCCCTTCCTGAATAGCTGGTCCAGTTGCAGCTGCAAGATTAAGTCTACTATTCCCTCTATTACAGAGCCTTGCAGCGGACAGTGTGGGATGGCAGAAAAATATGTAAGAGAGTGCAATGCTTGACCTGCAGTCAAGGAAGGAAAGATTTGTGAGATTGCTTGCTTTTGCACAACTTTGAACTACATGTATAGAGGAGGTGTCCAACCCAGGCCAACAAAAAAAATCTCATTTGCTCCTTCAATATACTAACCTGTTCTTACTTTGCAAAAGTACTTGACAATGTAGATACAACATATATGATTCAGTGAGATGCCTCAGAGAAACAGATGATCCAGAGACTCAGATGTAGAAGCTGAAGTGAGTATTAGCATGTATTCATTCTACATTCATCCTAAAAAAAAAAAGAATAGGAACAAATCACAGAAGGATAGACTGAGCTTCCTTGCACCCAGCCTTGATGTACCAAAAATTAACAAGTGATACACTGAATGACTAATGATTTTTTGGCCTGGATACAAAAAAAAGGCATACCTGCTGGAAGCATTGAGTATTATTGCTGAGAAGAAATCACTCTTCTGAATAAACCCATACCATGGGATATGATGACAACGTTTCCCAAATGATTAAGCAGGTATCCCAGAATATTTTAGGCCATCATCACATATAAGTATCCTGCGGACAATTGCTAGACCTTCTAGGGAGAAACTCTTAGAACTGATGGCTGAAAAGTGAGAGGTTTCTGTGCAACAGTTGAAACAAACTATATTGATCAGAAATTGCTGAAAAAACCCTGCATTAACAACTCTGCTGTTTAATCTTTTGGAAATAATGAATACTTGGTGCAAGCCAAGTAAAAAATTGCCAGAAACTGAATCACAGAACAGACAGAAATTGCTATTGAAAAGCATGAAGAAGCTCAGTAAGCTAGGAACGTTGTACGGACAACAAAGGGCCCAGAGTGATAGACCTCAAGGCTGATACTGGGAAAGAAGAGCTCAGGGAAGGAATGGCAGACTAGTGACAAGAGCCCAACAAAACAGAAGTGAAGTGAAATGTGGGACCAAAGAAGCACAGGTACTTAGATGTGGAAATAGCAGGAATTCAAGAAAAGCAGAACAGGAAGAAGAGCCTGTAACTGTAGATGCTGATTTACTTCAGCAGCAAGAGTTTAAATCTCTAGCATTTTAGGTTACATGTATACGTACAAGTATACAGATATTTGAAGAGAAAATATTATTGTTTTATAGGCAATGATGTTAATGAGGATGCACGAACCTTTAGTCCCTGCTGTTGGCAGGAAGCAAAGTGTCCCACCTCTGCTAGGTCACTGACCAAGCAAGGCACAAGCAATCCTGCAAACAGCTAAACAAGCACACTTGTGTAAGTATTACCTGATCATACACTGTTGTTTATTACATATTGGACAATCAGGTCACAGCATCGAAATTTTGATAGGTATATGACGAAATGAGGAACAAAGTTATTTCTGCTCTAGAACAGTCATTTTGCAAAATATAAAGAAATGCTGGGAATATTCTTGCCAACGTACTGGTGAAATAATTCAGTGTGGATGCAGTTTACTACCAGGATCCTTAACACAGAGGCTTTTCCTTGAGAGACTGTAATCAGGAAGAAATTGAGTTGGTTGTCACCCACAAATAGATCACATGAGAGCAAATATACTGAGGGGTCTTATGCTAAGACCCGTGGATATTTTTCTTTAGTATCTGATACCTGTCTCTGTGAAAGGATGGAATTCATTCAGGTGTTACCATCATTACCAGTTGCTCCATGGCACTACCTACAGCTTTCTGAGCATCACAAACAGCCTCATCTTCCTACTTACTTTCCCGCTCTCATAAACCCAGAGCAAACTCACGAGACCAAAGGAGAATTTGTTAACAAATATTTACACAAGTTAATGAGCAGCCCATGCTGTAGGCATGAAGTTACTCATGGATGGATATAACAAGATGGCCATAAAGCGGAGTCTGATCCTTCATGTCATCTTTGGCCCATACTACTTTCCTGGAATGATGGCTAGACAACCCCTCCTTAAAAAAGGCAAAAAATAGAGGGATGGTAAACCTTGCTGATGTACTGGTAGGTCCACAAATTGTTCATACAGACCCTTTGCTCAAGCATTTGCTAAAACAGGCCTCAAACTGTGACCAACACGGATCACTCACACAAACTGAAATATGGTAATAAGGTATGGAAACAAATACAAGATTCCTGTCAAAAATCTGTAATGGGGCCAGATTTGTTAGTCACAGGATGACCTACAGTAGTATTTGATGACAATAGTAGTATAACAGTATTCAAAATCGATGTTGTCTTTGCTGCAAAGTTCTCATCAAAATGTTTAATGCCTTTGTATGAATAAAGGCAAGGAAGTCGGTATTTCCTCCTACAGAGCTGGGAAGTCTTTTGCTGAATAGAGGATAATTTACAGAAAAAGAAACCGGAGAGGGTATCAAAGCTCGGCACACAGTGTCCAAAGGGACTTCCAGTCGGCAATCGCAGTGGTTAGGATGCTTATGACATCCAAAGCTAGTATCTACCTATCTTTGTTGCAAAACCTATTGGGAAGGCAAGTATGCAAAGCAGATTAACTGTGCAGTTCAGAGAGTAACTTAAGACAAAGCTGTAACTGAGATGCAGATTTGTTGTCAGCTTTGTTTGGTCTTGCTGGTGATTAAAGAGACAATCCTGCTCTCCCCAGCTTCTCAGAGCATGAATTTCTACCTCAATCTTTTTGTCAACACTAGCAACTACATACGTATGTAGTAAGAGCACATTGTTTATCAAGCTGAAAACTAATACTTATCCTGTAGGTTAGTTAGTCAGTCAGTTGATCCCACACAGTCTCATCATCCTCCTGATGATAGGGAAAGGGTCCTTTCACGACCTTTTCGCAAGCTTTGACCCACTTAAACCAGGTGGAAAGGTGCATGTTGAGATTACATATACAACCCCAAGGTCTGGATGTAAAGGACACATCTGTGCTAACCTAACGGAGTAATCTGCCCTGATGAATTATTTTACAACTCTTACTGAAAGAAAAAAACGGCAGACTCTGTCTTACTGGTTTGAAAGACACATTCAGGTTATCTAATTTTCATTCAGAAAAAAAAGCCAAACACAAGAATTATTGCATGAATAAATAATCTTCAGCATACATGCAGCTGAATCTGTATTTATTTGAAATCTAAGCATATCTGGTTAGGGAAATGTCTTTTTTTTTTGTCCTTTTTTTTCTTTTTTACAAGAAAGCAGTTCTAAAAAAAAAAAAATCTAAATTGTCTTTGCCTTTCCACTGGCCTTATACCTAAGATCTGACTTGGACCCTATTACAATGAAGAAAGGATATGTAAGAATTCCTCTGCATAATTAAGATTTTCCTGGATTGTAAAGTTTTCAAGAGAAACACACTTTTATTTTTTTACCTACACATTTTAAGTTAGATACATGATCGAATGAATTAATGGCAGACAAAATCTGCTTGCGAGTGTTCACACTCAGAAAGGATGTTTCTTTGTTGAACTACTGGCAAAGAAATGGCTCAGTGTGAGAAAAAAAAAACCCACTGAATTTTGTTTTAAGAAAAATATTCCTTGGGGGAGCACATATTCTTTTATTCTCTTCACATTTAGAATAAGCTGAAAATAAAATTCCTATTCTATCAAGAGCTGTATAAAAGATTAAAAGAGCAATCAGACAAATCAGAGAATAATTTTGGTTGAAAGGGACCTCTAGAGATCACATAGTCCAAGCCTTGCCTCGTTGAGTTTCGAGTATCTCCAAGATGGAGACTCCACAACCTCCCTAGGTAACCTTGTTCCAGTGTTCGAGCATGCTTGCGGTGAGGATATTTTTCTTTCTATCTAATCCCTTCTTGCACCTTTTATCTGCAAGTCTTTTATCTTTTTGCTGAGTACATCCAAGAATAGACTGGCTCTGTTTGTTCTCTTCATACACTTTCATTAGGTAGGTGAAGACATTAATAAAATCCTCATTTAACCACTCTCCTCTTAAGACAAAACCATTTCTCTCAGCCTCTCCTTGTATACCACCCACTCCAGTCACAATCACCGAGGCCCCTGCCACACTCATTTCAGTATTTCAACATCCTTCTAGTACAGGAGAATCCAAAATGGACAGATATGTGGTACACTAAAGAAATTTTGGATTATTTTTTAATCATGGTTTTGAGACATAGGCTTTCAGGGCATCATGAGCTTTTACGTTTGCTTTATTCATTGTCATGGCATCACCTTATAGTAGGTGGACAAATATTAATTGAACAGGACAACTGAAAACACAAGCAACAACAAAACGGCTTTTGTACTGACTAACCACCAGGACAAACCTACAAACAGGCCGAACAGGCCCACCCTCCAGAGAACATAAAGACAGAGGTAAAGAAATACTGAGTGCTTGTAGCACAGGGCTGTTTTGATATTTCCCAAATGAAAATACATTCTATAGCATACAGTCTACAAATCTATGAAATGAGTCTTTGTCAACTGCAGGATCATGGTATTTGCCAGTTGGGCAGCCCAGGACCAGAGAGGCTTCTCAGATATCTAGGCACTTGTAAACCTTACATACTAGACACATCCCATTCACACATGCACAGGTTAACTGCTTGCCCGCAGATTCTGGAAGCCAGGCAAAAAGCAAACCTATTTCCAGATGACTGCCTAGTCACTGAATTTAGATTTAAGGTAGTCCATTCACCAGCCCACCAATAAACACAGAAGTAGACTAGGGAGCCTAGGAGTCAAATGATCCATTCCACTGGTAAGTATGGAGCCTACCGGATTGCTTACAGCCATGCAGGCATCTGAGACACCTGGCTGGGAACATGGGAGCCTTACTAAGTCAAGGCAATGACAACTCAGTATCTGCAAACTTGTAATAACAGAGTTGGCAGGCTGTAGGACAGTTAGGCAATGTCATTCTCTACTGATTTTATCTTCACAACAGAAATGTGGTTTGTGCAGCCTACAGACACCAGCATGTCTCAGTGTCCTAAACATTGCGATCCAGTTGGAATCTCTTATTTCTGCAGCTGTATCAGTACCTTACATATTACTACATCACACACACTTGTTCACATTCACCATTCACATACTCATTAATAAAAGTAAAATATTTATTTTCCAGGGTAGGTATTTAGGCTTTTGTAAAATAATAGGGTCATGAAAAGAGGTGTCCATTTAGAGAGAAAGCACAGCTGTAACATGCATCATAATGTTCATTACAGGTTTTTTTGGATTATAGACTCATATCCCTAGAAGTTTTCCTACTAAGGGAAAAGCAATGGTGCGATCTTGCATTTAGGAGACAGCAAAATGAATAAACCACAGGAAAAAACTCTCTAGGAAACCATGTCTCAGTAGCTCCTGAGTTCAGGAAACTACTGGTCTTTGCTTCTTGAAAAATAAAGACTAAGGTAATCTTTTGCCATTATACCTAGACACTGTAAAGTAATGGAGAAAAGTATGGAGTACACTCAACTTTTTTCTCAACTGGTCATATTTTTCCCAGCAACGTATCACTAATGGCTACATTTTTAGCAGTTTATACTCCAAATAGGTCAATGTCATGGCTAACATCTAAAAGCTCCTGAGATAGATATATATATATATATATATATATATACACACACACATATATATACACACACACACAAATATATATATATATACACACACACACATATATATATATATGTCTTTACCAACTGAAATCCTGTTCTCCAGAAAGCTGTCTGCCCATCCCTTCATTTAGACTTGAAAAAAACACAGGAAATTATAGAGAAACTTATTTGTGGAAGACTTGCAGCTGATGTGCTCACAGCATCACCAATGCAAAATTACTGAAATAAATACTGAAGTCACACAACATGTGGCTTTACTACCTGGACCTCCCTGGGTGTTGAAACTGCAAATATAAAGGCCACGTGGATGCTTCCATTAAGGTGAACATGAAAAGGAGCAACATAACCTCCCCTGCTTTCCTACTGTTTCTGCTGTCAGCCTAGTTCTGCTATGGCACAGTTGCATAACCTTTGCTCAGATTTCTGAGGAAATCATTAAATTGAGAGAAAGAGCTATGAGGAAGTCCACAGAGTTGAGCTGTGAAATGTAAGAAAGGTAGAATTGGAGATAAAGGTAAAGTCTGCTGAGATGGGGCCAGGCAGCAGCAGCTCAGTGATCAAGAGGAAGGACATCAGTGCAGAATGATAATAGTATCTCAAGGGAAAAATTGAGGTGGAAGATTGTGACATCAAGCACCTGTCACAGGCAGCAGTGAAAGTGGACCCTTTTTGCATCTGACTAGCAAAGACTCTCTAGGTGGTTAACATACCAATCCTAATGAAGTAGGTCGTTAATCCTGGCTTGTGTGTTAACCACTAAGTAACTGCTTTACATATAACTGCACATAGCAGAACAAAGTGAACTGAACAAAGTGGCCCAGGGAAGGAGAGAGAGTGAGATAGGTAATAGCAAGGCATTTTGGCAGCAAAGGTGTGTAGCAACAGGGAAGCAACCAGAAGGTGCCACTGCTGCAGGTGGAAAGAGGAAGAAGTCAGGAACAAAGCACTGTTCACATAAGCTGTGAGTGATAATGCAGTTCAGCAATGCTGACATTTTGTTCTGAGCATGGTAGGTTATGTCGCAGAAAATATTTTGAAATTGATGCCAAGGCCATGAAGAAAGGAAACAAGGTGATCTCTATTATGCCATCTTCTGTCCTTAATCTTCCTGCTCTAAAAGTGTACAGATTTAGGTAATATTATTTATTTTTAGGAACATCAGAGGGGTAGGATTAAGTAGCCATTCAGCAGATGAACAGTTTATTAACTTTGCTTTCACAGCACCTGTGCTAGGTGTGGTCCTATACAAGTACAATAGTGAAGGACACTGAAAAAAGCCCCCAACTTCTTATTTTTCATCTCTACAGTCTGAACAGTATTAGGATGTCTTGGTGTTATCTAAAATGTGTGGATGGAAAATTTTTGGCTACGGTTCAACTTAGATAACATCATAGCAATTCCCATAGATACAACTGATGACTTTAAAGCAACATTTAAAAAACTTGCCATTGGTGATACAGAATATGAAATAGCAGTCTTTCTTATTTCCCAGTTACCAATGCTTCAGTGGCAATAATAATCGAGAGATTGTAGGATTGCAAGTTTGACAGTGTTTTCTATCACATGCTGACTTTGCTACACTCATTTAAAGCTAGGCTTACAGCTTACAGCTGCAACTGAAACCTGAACTAAACCTTAAATACACGTAGCAACTATTACTCCTTGTTAAACTGCATTTTTTTAAGAATTGTATTATACCTTTGTTCTTTTGCACAGGCTACTAATTAGATTTTTAGATGAAGATGTGATTGCCCTTGATCGTAATCACTGAGGTGCCTTTGGACCTACCTGGGAATCAATGAGAAGGATCAAGCAAACATTTAGTATTGAAAACAATATGTGACAGGAACCCTTGATGAAAGGGAAGGCCACAACAATCTGAAGACTAGAGTCCCCAACAAGGGAAGACAGAGCCATAGGAGGCTGCAGTCCTCACATGGCCTACAGCAGCAAAGGCATCTGGAGCCTCACAGAGATGGAAGCCAGTAATAGGGTCTGCAATCTGGTCAGGGTTATACAGAGTTTCTGCAGGTCCTCAGTCTCTGCCCGGAGGCAGTGACGGCAGGAATCAGGCTATATATCCTCAAGCCTGGTCCAAACCTTCTACCTCATGCAGATGCTCTTGCACGATGCAGATAGCCTGACACGCACCTCCCCATCCTGTCCAGATGGCTATGTCACATCAAACTGCTTCTATTACTACTTCAAAACCATCTCTGAGCTGCCAGTCTTTGGTCAGGAACTCCTCAGGGCTTGGGAGCTCTTCAGAGCAGCCAGGTCCCCCAGCAAGAGTGGGAGAAGGGGAAACCCTCGGGCTGAGCCACATCTCTCCATCAGACATCGCCTGCATATACATGCAGGTGGCAGAGACCTCTTCAACGTGCCAAAGGGCAGTACTGGCACGTGTCTCTGAGGCAGACACCTCAGTAACCATGGCAGTGGGACTCGGTAGGCCTCACGTGTCTTTCCCAGTAAAAGTGGTGCTGCACCATGTGGTGAAGCATTTGCTCCGGGACGTGACGACGGCTCCAAATCCCACTCACTCTCACTGCTGGCGGTTTGTGCTTGCCCCCGCTCCTGTGGAGCTGCCGGTCACATCCCGTAAGCGTCTCTCCCACCCACCGTCTGGCCCAGACCTGTGCTACTGAAACATCCTTGCAGGCTCCTGAGCTCTTCCCCACCTACAAAGCAGTAGAGGCCGCTCACCCCCGGGCCGGGCGTCGCACAGGGCCGCCCGGGCTACAGGCGCAGCCAGTGAGGGACACCGGCCGGCGACGGACGCCCTCAGCAGGGCCCTGGCTGCGCTTTCTCCCTTTGTCCTCTTACTCACACGCCCACCCCAGGGCCCGCGGGCCGGCCACAGCCCAGGGGGCTGCGAGGCCTTTCTACTCCCGCCCCTGCGGCCCCCGCCTCAGCGCCGCCGCCCCGCCCGGCTTTCGTGCCTGCTTGAAGTGGGGCAGAGGTGAAGGCGGGCGGGCAGGCAGCGAGCCGGCTGAGGCGGCGGCGGGCCCGTGCAGGCCAAGGTAAGCGGCGCTCCGCGGGGCGAGCGGTGACTACCGCCGGCCTCTTTCCTCAGGGGGCGCGCGGCGGTGGGGCAGGGGGTACTCTACGGGTGGCTCGGCTTGGCTGTCTCCTTGGCCCCAGCCCCGTCCACCCGGAGCAGCTCCCCGGCGCGAGCTCCGAGCTGCTGCAATCACCGCTGGGATGCGGCGGAGGCCCCGGGCCCTGCTCGGTCCTGTCCCGCCCCGGGCTGCCGTTATGCCAGGCGGGGAGCGCTGGGGTCCGGGGGAGCTCGGGCGGGGGCCGCACCCCTTCGTCGTTCCTAGAGCTGCGGGGACCTCGGCGCAGGTCTGCGGGGGGGCGGCGAGCTGCGTGATGGCGGCCGCCAGCCGGGCGAGTGACAAACCCCCCCCTTCCCCAGTTAGCCTCTGGTCGCAGCTCGTGGGCGTCCCAGGGCTGGCTGCCTTCTCCTCGGGAAGGCGAGCAACAGGCCTCGAGTTGGTTAATCGCGACACACGCGGAGAACGCATCAGTGTAGCCTGGCCGTCGTTTCCCCTGTTGTGTGCGTTTGCCTCTTGTGGCTTCAGGCCAACGAGAACTCCTCGATCCTGGCGTTGCCTCCTGTGTGTTTTACCGTGTAAGTGGCTGTGGGTGGGGGGAGGGAAAACGGGATGGAGAGGTACCTCGTCTGGTTTAGGCTTCATTAGTAGCCTGTTGATGTTATGCTGCAGATCTGCACCATGGAAAAGCAAGTGTTTGAATCCTCTGAAGAGCAGACGTTTCAGTACCAAGATTCTCTGCCTTCCCTGCCGGTACCTGCTCTTGATGAATCTTTAAGTAAATACCTTGATGCAGGTAATGACTTAATATTGTAATAGTTGTGTGGCGTGTGCTGTTGTGACCAGGCTAATCTGAAGATGTTTGTGATTTGTAGAGACAGCGTGTATCAGCTGATGTAATTGGGGCGAAGGACCCAGACAAGTTTAGAGTGCAAAAGGTCTTTTTTTCAGGTTCAAAACAGGAAACTAAATGCCCGGAGCAACGCGAGTAAAAGTTTCCATTTTATCCCTCTTTGCCTTTCTTCAGCATGGAAGGGAATTGGGCATGTGGGAAAACTAACTTTTTGGTTTTGAGTTGTTCCCCCTCTAAGGTTTTGGTGGTTTTCTGTTTGTTTGGGTTTTATTCAGCTATATCAGCAGGCCTAGTAAAAGATATTTCTACATCTACAAATTTTGTTTTGCATAACGACTACTTTTCTTTGTTATGGCTGTGTTTGCCCAGATTCTTTGTAAAAAGTTATTTCAAACTTCTTCATACTTAAGTGTTCTTCTTTATCATCAATACTATTAACTATACAGTAGTAGGAAAAGGCAGTGGTGGGCTTTTTTGGATAATTTAACTTGGGTAATTTCTGCCTTGAAATGTTGGCTGTCTAAAGAGGATCACGTAAGAGAAAAGTTTTGAAAACAGCATCAGTGCACATGCATCTAGCTTTGTTTATAAAGCAGAGATGACTGGTTAGTTCTTTATTATCTTATCAGGCTTTGATATGTCAGAGATGACAAAGATACATTACCTAGTATCTTAAGATTACTTTCCTATGTTTCTTTAATAATTTTCAAAACTCAGACATGTTGAGTTTTTGTCTGAAACACCTGCTTTCTGTCTTACCATCTTACCTGTAATACAGGAATGCTAACAGAGTAAGACCTGGAGTTCTGTTCTTAGCAGAAACATACTACAACAAAATTTCCCTTTCCCAAAATAGGAATCCTTAAGTTCTCTCCGAGTTTCCTTTTATTCTGAATGTAGTGGAAATGGCCCAGAGATGGTAATTAAGGTTTTCCTTGTTGTTCCTTATGTCATCATGTTTTGACGCAGAATGTTGAAATGATGGGTTTAGAGAAAAAAATGTGTGTGTACATGTGTCAAAAAAAGTTTTCTTTTTGATGTAATGCAGATTAACTAAAGCTGTGCAGCAATAGTAGTGAAACTGCAATAACAGAATTACTCTTCAGAACTTAGTTTTGTAAACCCAGCTCGCTATCCAAGTTAATAAATCTCTTAGGGAGCGATAAAATCTGACAGTGAATTTGTTTTCTCTTGTTTTTTGATTCTGATCTATGGTTTCATAAATACCTTATCATATGTGCCTTTTCTTTTTCTTGCTGAAGTTACTTCCTATTTACTGTTCACTGTAAATAAGTCATTCTGTAACTTTGATCATGGTTGTTGATCTCCTTTAGTCTCGCTGGAGGTTGGAGGAAAGTTAGTCCAGTACTTTTTGTTCAGCCACAGTCCTCCCTTGTTCAGATCACTTAAAGCCAAAATGTGCAGTGCACAATTCTAGACACTAGCTAGGTGATTCTCATTGCTTAAGCTCTTCATTTGTTAGTCTATGAAGGTGAGTGAAGGAAGGGAGGTGCTTCTGAAGTACAATTCAGAAGCTCCAAATGACCCTTCACAGAAGCTGTGAATCATTCCTTGGAAACTCCTGTCTTTCACTGGTTGGAGGAGGACCACAGGCACTTAACATTAGTCAGTGTGCCTGTTGGTAAAGCACTTATCATTTAAAGCCAGTCAGCTGAAAAAGCTGGACAGAGGATGTCTCAGAAGGTGCCTTATTTAGGGCTTTGTAGTAGCTGCCTCTGCTTTGGATTCAGAATTACTAACCTTGTTTTGAAGGTAGGCTTTAGCAGAGGAGGTGGCCATGGTCCTGTTATTTAGCCTTTCAGCTCACCCCAGAGGTTGAGACTTAGAAGCTTGAACTCAACCTGAGAGCATGAAAACCCAAAGCTCCAGCTTTCTAGAGGGTTCCTTGACTGTGCAACTGAAGGTGTCTTCCATGGGATAGTTCTTGTTCATGGACAGAGCTGATCTGTGCAGAAAGGAAGACAAGATCTGTGGGCTTGGAGAAAGTGACAAGAGAAGTTTCACTGAACTCTAGTGAGAAAGGGAGTGAGTTCTGCTCCTTCCTAATAGCGCTGCTTCTACATCTGATTAAATAGTCTTTAAACGGAAAGAGGCCCTGTAATCATAGAGTCATGTAGGTTGGAAAGGGTTCATCTGGACCAGAGCTCTGCTCAAAGCTGGTCTGACTACAGCAGGTTGCTTGGGCCTTGCGTTGCTAGGTTTTGTGTATCTGCAAGGATGGAGATTCCACACCCTCTCTGGGCGACCTATTCTGGTGTTTGATCACCCTCACAATTGCAGGAGGGGGAACAAAAACCAAACCAACAACGACAAAAAAAACCCCCTTACCTTTTCCTTGTCAGAGATTTCCTGTGTTCCGACTTGAGTCCATTTTCTCTTGTACTGTTCCTTTGCATCTCTGAGAGGAGCTGTGCTTTATCTTCGCTATGCCTTTCCATTCAGTTATTATAGAGTGCAGCAAAGTCTTCCCTTCACATTCTCTTCTGAAGCTGAACAAACTCAGTTCTCAGCCTGGACTCGTCGTCGTGGGCTGCACTCCCTTGGCAATCTTGGTCACCCCTGGAATAGGGACCAGAACCCAGTAATTTTGCTTATTTTCTTTTTTGTGTACATATTGCTCTGTAATGACTTTGTAACTTGAAATGATAATTACTCTTTCTTACAATATTATGTGGTAGTAAGGCCACTTTCTGGGAAACCTGAGTGTTGGACTACCCTCAGTCTGGGGAGGCTTTCAACTCCAGGTTTCCTGGGTGAATACTGTAAACTGCTAAGTGGTACAGGTGGATGGCTTGGTCGCTATTATTTACTTTTTCATCTTTGTTCACAGTGGATGGTGGTGCAATTCAAGCTACATCTAGATATTGTTAATATTGACTTTAACATGGCTTTTGGCACATCAAAAGCTTTTTTTTTTTTTTAACTTCCTCATAGATGAACTGATAAAGTAGATTAAGTAGTGGACAGTCAGGTGGACTGAAAACTGTCTCAGCTGCTGGATTCAAAGGTTTGTGATCAGTAGCACACATTCCAGATGTAGGCCAGGCTCTGGTGGTGTGCCCCACGGGTCCGGTATTGTTTATCACCTTCATTAGTGATCTGGATGATGGAACAGAGTGCACTCTGAGTTTGCAAATGATTCAAAGCTGGAAAGAGTGGCTCATGCTTCAGATGGTTGTAGGGCAATCAGAGGGAGCTTGACGGGCTGGAGGAACAGGCTTAAAGGAGCCTCATGAAGTTCAACAAACAAAGGGAAGTGCCAAGTCATGCACCCAGGGAGATACAACCCTGCACCCAGCACAAGCTGGGGCCAACTGGCTGGAAAGTAGCTTTGCAGAAGAGCCTCTGGGGTCCTGGTGGACGTGAAGTTCAGTGTGAGCCAGCAGTGTGCCCTTGCAGCAAGGCGGGCCAGCGGCCTTCAGGGCTCCATTAGAAGGTGTGTTGTCAGCGGGTAGAGAGAGGTGATCCTTCCCCTCTGCTTAGCGCTGGGAAGGCCACATCTGGAGTGCCGTGTCCATTTCTGGGCTCCCCAGTACAAGCAAGACATGGACGTACTGAAGTGAGCCCAGCAAAGGGCCATGAGGGTGATTAAGGGCTTGGATTACTTGATGTATGAGAAGAGACTGAGAGAGCTGGGACTGTTCAGCCTGGGGAAGAAAAGTATCTAAGGGGGATCTTTGCAACACATTTAAATACTTGGTGGGGAGGAGTAAAGAAGACGTAGCCAGACATTGCAGTGATATCTGGTGACAGAACAAGAGGTGATGGGCACAAAATGAAATACAAGCAATTTTTTCTAAATGTAAGAAAACTCTTCATTGTGAGGGTGTTTAAACACTGGAACAGGTTGCTATTGGAGAGGTTGTAGAGTCTCCATCCTCGGAGATATTCAAAACCCAGCACAGTCCTGAGCAGCCTGCTGCAGCTGACCTTGCTGAGATGAGGTGCTGTACTAGGTGATCTCTAGATCTGTGAAGAACAAAAAATAGTGGTTGCAGGCAAGCAGTCATAATTGCAGCAAGATACAGTTGTGCAGAAGTAATATTTTAATCCTACAAGGATAGGGAAGTATTTGAGACCTTGCCCAGCTGAAACTCCATTGTTACTGGCAAAAGCTAGATTAGAGATGATACAGATACACGATTACTAAAAATTAAACGAATATCCTTCCTTGGTGCTTAACTGCTGTAAGTAGATCACAGGGTTAGCACTAGCAAGACAGACCAGGAATTAATTGACAGTAGCATCCAGCAGCCTCACAAATGAATCAGACCTCATTGTGTAGATACTGAATCAGCAGAAACTCCTTTCCCCACCCACACCCCCATTCTGTTTGCCACTGACTTCATAATCTTAAGTATAAAGGTAACAGGCAATAGGTTATACGGAAGGTGAGTATAAGAAGACAATGGGATGTGCCTATGTCACTGTGACAGCCTGTATGGAAACTGATGTCATCAGTGCCTGTTACTGTCCATGGATTTCGTGGTAAAAAGGCTTTTAGGAGGGCTTTAGATTAAAGTAATGACTAGTTTTGCAAATATTTACAGAGAACTTTATCATGTATAGCACATAATCTGATGGAAGTCCGGAAGTATTTTTAAAATATAAAAAATGTGTAGTAGTAACTGTGTCAGAGTCATTCAAAGGTAGACATAACATAGGGACAGTGAACAAGAATTGACAGGCAAGGTACTTGTAGACCATGAATGGACTTTTGAAAATAGTCAAGTAGCTTATGGTCGGTGCAGTGGGGTGACAGACATGTATGGCTCAATGTATTAATTTACAAACAAAGTTCCTGTAAATTTAATTATTTGGTGAGTTCTGTGGCAGCTGATGGAGTCGCAGAACTCCATAGTATTTCCAGATACCTAAATTCAATATATTTAAAACAGTATCTGTTAGGTATTTCAGGTTTTCAGCAATTGCTTTCATCTGCTAACATCTGTATTTATTTAAAAATACATTTTTATGTTTTATTAGAACACACTATGATTCATTTACAGATTTTCAGAAGGTGTTTTCTCTTCAAATGCTTGTTTTAGAAAAATAAATTTTTAGTGTTTTCATCCACTCCTTTGCCTTTGGATATCTCAGTCTTGGAATAAATCTCACCGTGACGTTGTCTTTAAAATAAAAACATTTCCTTTTTACAGTGAAGCCTTTTCTAAATCAAGAAGAATATCAAAGAACCGAGTATATAGTTAAAAAATTTGAAAATGGGATTGGGAAAGAGTTGCATCAGAAATTACTGGAAAGAGCTAAAACGAGAAGGAATTGGGTATGTATTTAGATATGTAAGTAATCATAATTCAACTCACAGAAAGTTGTTTTTTCAGGATATGATTTAGAGAGCCATTTAGCTTTTTCTTAATCTTAGCATCTTCCTTACATCTGCCACTTGTCCTAGGGATATGAACACATTCACTTACATACGTATGATTTCGTTTTTTCAAAGTTGAGTGGATAAGCGAGTTCGCTAACTGAACTGTTAAGCTACCTATCAACTTTTGAATGCTTTGTCTGTCAGTCTCTTCTTCTATCACCTCTGTCCCCTCTTTCTCCACCCTACTTCATTTAAAAAAAAAAAAAAAAA
>VZSC01008477.1:35287-66985 GCA_013398225.1 Steatornis caripensis | reverse complement strand
AAGGAATTCAGATCTTCCTCTCTTATCTCTTTCCTGAAGAAAGCTATGTGGTAGCGTTTCAAAGTTGTATTTCAACAGAGAAAGGGATACAAGGTGGATTGTTACCAAGTGGAATTAATGCGAACTTTGTAAATCTTAATGTGACACACTCTGGAGTGGAGATTTTCAGATGATGATTTAAAAAATACATTGTGAACTGTCCGTCCCAGATCCTCTCTCACACAACTCTCCTTTCCTTCCATTCTTTGTGAAATAATCTGATACTCACAGCAGCCACCGCTGACATCTGCAAGAGTCTAGGATTATGAATATCAGGGAAGAACTCTTTATCATAATTTACAGTTTAATAGTCTTAGGAAGTATTGAATTTTATTTCAAGCTCGAAAATTGAAGAGCTAGATGTGTCATTACCTAAGCAGTTAGTTTTGAACCACTGCCCTGTCTTCCGTTATATAGGAACTACTATTTAAAATATTAAGAGAAAAGAAGAAGTAGTAACAAAAGCAGGCAGTTGAACAATGAGGTGATTATTAAAGAATTAATGACTAAAACTTATTTCTAACGCCAAACATTTTTCATTTTCAGCTGGAGGACTGGTGGCTGAATGTGGCTTATCTTGATCTTCGCATATCAACGCAAATATACTGTAATATGGGAGGCCCCAGTCCCTTTATTGAACACTACTGGCCACCTAAAGAGGGCACTCAGATAGAAAGAGCATGTGTAAATATATGGCACACCCTGAACTACTGGGACCTATTACGAGCGTAAGACTTTAAGAAAAACTAATTTATTGTAAATATTAATGATCTGTGTGTACTTTAGTCACAAAAATACATTTATGTCCATCGGCATGCATTCTTGGCCATAAAAGACGAGTTTGTCTTACCTTGATTTACTTGCATATTGCATTTACATTGCATATATTATCATCTCTTTGTTTAATGTCGATGTATTTGTTTACTACAGAGAGAAGGTGGCTATAGAGAGATCTAGGGATGCTCTTCTGGACATGAACCAATTTCGAATGCTCTTCTGCACTTGCAAAATTCCTGGAGTTACCAGAGACTCGATCGGCCATTACTTTAAAACTGGTAAACAAATGCAAATTGTAGGTTAATAAAAGCAAATGATTTTGTATTAATGGGCTAATGGAGTGGTCATTTTAACCATGAAATACTTGCTTCCTCAAGCACTAAATCAGATACTGATTGTTGAGTTCATATATAAGGAAGCAAAGATGATGTCTAATCTACAAATGCCCTTTTTGGTCCAATATTTAGTCCTTTCTAAATAAGGTTAAAAGAAATCTCTTCAAATTATATGTTACCAGCCTGGTGCCTATAAGAAGTGTGCCAGCATTAAGAATTGAAAAAGACAAGTTCCATGTGGTATAAATGTGGGTGGATTCCCTGTATTATATGGACAGAATTTCAGCATCATAACTAATTGCTTCTTTTTCCACAGATGTGTTTCTTGATTGTGCTCCCATACATTCTGTTGGGATAATTCTTACTTATTTTCTATTGTCATGCTGTTTCTTGGCTTGGTCAGCTGCTTCTGTTTTCAGTATTGAAAGTATTCCATAGTGCTTCTTGAAGCGATTCTCTTAAAATCCTAGCAGTTCAAGTTCCCAGTAAACTCCCAATCTTCAAATTTGCAGTAAGATCATGCAATTGGACTTTTAACAGTTACTCTTTTTTCTCCTTTCCTGTTCTTAACTATACGAAGTCTGCCTCATTTTGAACAAAAAGTGGGTTTGTATGACTTGCTGAGTGTTCTTCCTATATCTGTCACTCACTTTCTCCCCACGGCTAGATTTTCATGTTTTCTTTTTTGTTTCATTTCAGAGACTGAAGGTGAATGCCCATCTCACTTAATAGTGCTGTGCCGAGGTCGAGTGTTTGCATTTGATGCTATACATGAAGGCAATATGGTGACTCCTCCGGAGATTTTCAGGTTTTCAAACTACTTTGTTTCAAATGAGCTGTCCTATGTAAGCTACATACCAAAGACAGTCTTTCTTTTTCTATCCACTTCACCTGAAAGAATCAGATGTGAGAGAGCCTACAGCTTCTCCTCTAGCTGAGAGTACAGTGGAGTAAATTCCTTGTTTAGAGGATGGCATCTTCTTGCTATAAAGCATGATGATCGTGCACTGTTGTAATATACCCGTAGAACATCACGCGAAAGGGCTGAATGAAGATGTTTCAGTAGGAAACATCATTTATGTGTGAAGTTCATTGACATAGAATTGTTAGGATTATAAGTAACATCATTCCTTTCAGAAGCAATCCACATTGGTAATTGTCTCATTGCTACTTAATCATTATCAAAGATTAAGCACAACTGTTGTATTGATTCAAGTCTAATACACTCACGGTCGATTTTCTGAAGAATAGAGGGGCTGGAATTCGTGTTTGTGAGCACAGCAGAGTCCAAAATTGCAGTATACACTGACTTTCTGGTAGCTACAGAGCAATACAGCAGCATTTCACTTGCATTTTTTTATCTTTGCACCAGACCTGTGAAAACCAGCCATGTTTGTGGCTCGCTTCATATCCCTGAGCTGCTGCAAAGGAACAGAGAGAAATAATTTGGTTCTTTAAATAGTAAATTTCACTACTAGTGCAACTGGCAGTGTTTAAAGCTTTTCTGTGCTGTATCTCTGATCTCCCAATAGCATGCAGAGGTGCCGCTTTTGAAATTGGCAATACAATTGTGGCCTCAAGTTTTTCTGCTCTGTTGGTTGAACTGTGATATCACATCCAGAGGTAGTTTCAGCATAAGTTTCTTGTGATCAATTTGGGATCTATATGCATCTACTTAATAAAGAGAAGTTGTGCATTTCATTAGGAATAACTTACTGCATTTGTCAAAGTGCTGTTTGTAGAGCACAACAGAAGACTTTTGTAATTAAAATTGGCTAAAGGTGGATGGCCAGATTCCTTAGGCAAGACAAAAACTAGTCAGAGAAGCTCGAAAATAACCTTTTTTTGCAAGTCTGGTACTTCAGTACTTAAGGTATTTTAACATATGTATTTCTAATTTCTGTAGTTGTACCTGTTAGATCAAGCAAGTAACAAAGAAATGAATACCTGGGATACACACAAAAACCCCTAAAGCTTTCTATTGTCTATAGAAAGGGCAGTTAGTTTTGGTGTGTTTGGGCTTTTTTTGTAACCTTGTCATGAGTATCTTACATTTTTGACAACTGTAACTGTTGATCAGTAGTGAAGTTTAATGGGCAAGAGTGCCAGAACAAAGAACAAACGCCTGTAACTTGTGGAGTTTCTTCATCACCCAGAGCAACATCTGAAAAACCGTATTTGCAAATTAAAAATTAGCTCTCTCTTAATAGCCCTTCAAAGGGAAAATGCGAGGAAAAGGTAGGAAGAGAAGTATTCTTGTGTAGTTAAGTCTCTATTTAGGTTGTCCTGTAGCTACTGTTCTGCTTTAAATTTCAGGGTTTTTCTTGAGTGGAAGTTTTCCTCTGCTGTCTGATTAGTTGCTGTACAAGGTGCAAAGGTGCAGTGTTGCAGATGTCTGCTGCTCAGGAAAGTTTGATCTGCATGGCGGAAGTCTTAAATCTAGTTTTAAATTAAGTGCATACATAACACTTAGGATCATGATTGTTTACATATAAGTTGGAGCTGATTAATGCTTCCTGGCAACTCACATGAACTTGTGAACATGGAACCAAAATTCCAGCTTGGCAAAAAAGAGAGAGAGAAAAAGAGTGACTTTTATCTTCTCTCCATATGTTCTTTGTTAATTTCAGTTTTTGAAATCTTCTTAAAGGCAACTCACATATATCCAGAAAAGATGCCATAGTGAACCAGACGGACCCGGACTGGCAGCCCTGACAAGCAATGAAAGGACAAAATGGGCAGAGGTGGGAATACTTTAAGAGCTGACTCCTCAGAAAAGCATTGTGATTGCTGGAAATAATGTCATTTCACTTAGCTTTGTCTTTTTATGTTCTCTAGTTGCGTGAATATTTGATTGATCTTGATCCAAAGAACTTAACTCTTCTGGAAAAAATTCAGAGAAGTTTGTTTGTGGTCTGCCTAGATGATTCTAGTCCCCATGCAACTCCTGAAGACTACACCGAGGTAGCTGAGGGGTTTTGATAATTCATATCTTGTCTTCTTTATACAAAAAAATTATTCTCCATGTGTGAATGCTCTTTCTGTAGTAAAGTAGCACTTCCTACTTTTTCAGAACAGAGAACATGAAGCGGATAAATATGCAGATATTGCTTCTTGTTGATCCACAGGATTACTTAAGTATTTTGAATTTTTAGGACATTGGAAGTGGGAATGGCTACAGTCTGTCTTCATAATCTATTAGCCTTTTATGCTTCAGGGTCCTCAGAAATACAGTCATCGACCTGTTACCACTCTTAATTTAAATACTTATAATAGTGTTTTATTTTCAACTGGTTGAAAATGTTTTATCTCTCAGGGAAGCTTTACCATCTTAATATAGTCTTGGTTTAGCTGACAGAGGTTGGCAGTGTACTTTATTTTTGAAACCCACAGTGTGTAACTTTTGCCTTAGGTTGCAAGGCTGGGGCTAATAGGTGATCCAACTGTACGCTGGGGAGATAAATCCTACAATAGCATATTCTTTTCCAATGGAACCTGTAGCGCATTGTGTGATGTAAGTTGAAAAATCCGTGCCCCCTTATAAACCTTTCAAGTATTTATTTACTACGTTTTCCCTTTCAGAGATTATTTTAAAAGTTAGTCTGTTCTTTATTAGTGTAGCTGTGTTTGAGGCCCCTTGTCTGTGAAATTTCCAAAAGCTGTCTGCTTTCACAGTATTTGATATTGTACTGTCCTTGAATTAAGAACATGAGTTCTGAAACTATAATCTTATTTTTGAAAGTGTTTAATGAGGGAGTTCCAAAGACAAAAAAACCACATTGTACAAGAAGACTTGAAATTAACTCTTTGTATTTGAACAGCTGTGGTTTTAAACTTTAATTCTAAGAAATTCATTACTGAATGGCCAGAAGGGCATACATCCTGCCTGAAACGAGCTTCTCCATGGCAGTGGTATATTGTGCCTCCCTATCTGGCTGCAGAGCAGTCAAAACAGTGAGCGGACTTCTGTATGCATTGTAGAACTAGAAAACCAAGTCCACCACTGTGCAGTAAAGCTGTTGGTCTTCAGGGAAAAGAGTTGGATAGGGGAAAAAAGCAATTTGATCCTCTTGCAGTTATGCAAATAATGTGATATCTTCTTTTATGTGATTCTAGCATGCTCCTTTTGATGCCATGGCTTTAATTACCATGATATCTTACATTGAAAAGAAGATTATTGAAAATGAGGGAAAATGGAAGGTATATATCCTTTAAACTTTCAAGTGTCTTAGTTAGTGTGTCTTTTCTTATGGATAACATTATCTGTTTTCTTTCTGTCTGCATCCTCCTAGGGATCAGATAAAGTGAGGGATATTCCATGGCCAGAGGAACTTGTATTCACAGTGGATCAAAAACTCATAAATGAAATTGGACGTACTAAAGAATTGTATTACCAAAAGGTGGAATTTCTTGCTGCTTCTCGTGATTGTCACTGATTTATTTATTTTTTCATTCTATTTGCATGTTTTTATCTGGTCTTTCTCCATACTGGAGAACAGAGATAACTGTGTTACTGATAAACGGATGAATCTGGGGACTTAACACCATAGTTAAATTTGTTACGTTGTTGGTTTTTGTTGAGTGTGTTTTATTTGAAGTGGACCAAGTTGTATTTCTTGACTTCTGTGGCTTTTCTTCCTTTGGTATGACAGGTGTCTGACTTGCAGCTAGTGAATTATGCCTTCACATCCTTTGGCAAAGCACTGATTAGGAAGAAGAAACTTCATCCTGATACGTTTGTGCAGCTTGCCCTTCAGCTGGCTTATTACAAATGCCATGGACGGTAGGAAAAGCTCATTACCCAGATTAGGAATAAAAAACCCATAGATTCTTGAATAAACGGTGGATCTGGAGGTACAATGCAGTAGATTTGCAATGCTGCTGTGTAATTTGCTGTGCTGATATAAAATGAAGAGGTACAGGGTTTTTTTACTGTAAAGATTGAATAGGGCCTTATTTTGTGCCATTGAAATCCACAGGGCTTGTGCTCTTGACTTCAGAAAAATGTCCTTGTGCCCACAAGGATCCTGTGTGTACATATTGTGGAATGGAGAGCAGAAGACAATCCATGAAAACATGGGTTTGGGCTGTACGAAGTAAATAATTGTGCAAATGCCAGACATGGAATGGGTTAGGATTCTTTAATGCCAAAGAATTGCTCAGATGGGAAACTTTATCTGTAGCAAGTGACAGCCATCAGTAAAATGGTTAGTCTCCCAAGCCTGTAAAAACCTTTACAGACCTCAGTATCTCACTATCTTTAGCACCATTAGATGTGAGGGTTTGGGCAGAATGATAGAGCTATAGACAGTTACCCTCCAAATGCCTGGCTCTGCATTTTTGGATGTGTAATTTTATTTATTAAATTTATATTTCCTAAATTGCAGTGATTATGGCTTGTATAAGTCATTACTGATCTGGCGAGCATTGCTTGCTTCAGGAATAAGGAGGGTTTTGTCATACGAGCATGATGCTTAGTCACTGGAGATGCCTTCTTGAGAAAGGTCGTTAGATCTCAGTTTGCTGAACATTAGAATAAATTAATTGTCTGACTAAAAAAGCCTGTGAAGTCTCTTCTAAACACACAAGCATGTTTGATCTAAGTTGTATATTAAATGGTAGACTGTCATAGGGCTGGGGATGCTCCAGGTAACAGCTGGATGGGTGTCAGTATGCAACAGCGAAGGATTTGAGCCTTTTCCTTGTAAACGCACCGGGAGACACTGCTTATTTCTAGTGTGTCTCTTCATTTTTGAGGTTTTGGATGGTGTAGATGGTTTTTTGAATGAAAATACATAGTGAAACTGAAGCTTGAATCATTTCAGTTTGTTTATACTAGAGACTGGTAGATCTATAGTCTGCAGAAAATAGCCATAACAATCCAGTCCTTTTCAAGGCATGGATACAGGCAGCGCTGGTACTTTTTCAATCGCCTGTCTCATAAAAGCTTGCAGAACTGTTTTGTGGGTTTTTTTTTTTTTTTCAGACACAATATTTGAAGAAAATTAGTGGCTTACTGGTATTTGTAACTACGGTAGATGTGTAGGATACTTTGCAGAACTTTTTTTTTCCTCAAGAGAGCATATAGCTTTGTTAAGTTAATGAGATGCTATTCCCTAATTTTTCTTCTTAGCCCAGGCTGCTGTTACGAAACTGCCATGACCAGGCGTTTCTATCACGGCCGTACAGAGACCATCAGATCATGTACTATGGAAGCCGTGGAGTGGTGCAAGTCCATGCTGGATCCTTCTGACAGTGTAAATGCTGAAATCCTACTTTAATCATCATGTATTTAGAAGGCCTGTCATTTGAACTGCTTAAAACTCATGTTGCTATTGTCTCATACCAATTGGGAGTTGGCCTGTTTCCAGTGAGACAGATTTCAAATGTTGGGTTGCTTGAAGTCTGGCTCTGGTCATTGTGACTGAGGTGAGCTGTCATATTGTTACTGAAACAGTTCCAAAAACTTTCTAATACCAATTTGGCATTTAGAAAGCAGGCATTCTTTATTGCAGCACTGGATGCAGGGAGGGGATATCTCCACCTAGTGTGCATGCCACAGGCTATGTCAGTAAGGTATTTATCAAACGTACATACTCATTAGTTTTCTGCAAAAAGTTATCAATATTACAGTTACTTCCCTGAAATCGTTAACATATTTCCCCTCCCCCTGGAGCATGCGCTGTTTTATTCTGGGGATCCTCTTGGTGGTCCTTGGTGGTTGTTATCCTCAAATTCAAGCTGTCCACTTCTTGACCTTGTTTTTTTCCACCTAACTAATGCTAGTTTGGCTGTTTCTTTGTTGAGAACCCAGCTGATGATCTTCAGTGTTCAAGGATGCTCCTAATTACGCTTAGACTCCCACTTATCTCTGTTCAGACCTTGTTCCGGTCTGGTACTTCTCCTTCTCTTAACAGGCCTTCATCCTTTGTTCAGTTGCTGTTGGTAGAATATAGTTAACTTCTTCCTGGGTCTCACATATAACAATTGTCAGTAGGAGATAATCAACTCATTCCTAAGTTCCCCATGTAACAATTTTTGGGCTTGTTTGGTTTTCTATCCTGTTGATCTTTTGGTTTCAATAATGTAAGTGTCTTGGCTTACATTCACACTGATTTTTTTTTTTCATACTTCAAAAAGTAACAAGGTTGGAACCAAGTATTCTGCTGTGGAGTGATCTGTTTTAATTTAAGTGAGATCAGGAAATGTTTATCTAATCGTTGAGTCTGAGAGCAAGGTTGAAATCTGTTTGTGTCCTAGTGGCAACAGAGATGTATTCCAGAGTTTGTCTCTGAGTAGCTGAACCAGTGACCTTTTCCCAACAGCTACCCTCTGGTGCTTGGTTGGCAAAGCATGTTGTGCCTTTCTTGCCAGGTGAGAGCTGTACCATAGTGCTCTGTCGTCCTCGCTGCACATTTCTCAGAGCCTGAGAAATGAAGCAAGGAGAAGATTTTTGAGACAGAGAGCTACATATCTTTAGGAAATTCAAAGGTTCTGTGTTGTTAATGCATCTGAGAAACATACAGGAATATGGCTATTAGGAATTATATGTGATTGATAATTATAATCTTCAAGAACATACTTTCCTCGTTTTCACTGGCTTCTTTTGGCATGTGTTGCAGCTTTAAAACTCAATTTTTCTGCTGTATTCAGATCTGCTTTCCTGTTGCAAATATGAATTCCTCTTACTTCCCTGCTCTTCAGTTGTCTTCTAACCAGTTATCAGGATTTTATGGCTAGTAAACATAGAGGTTTGTCGCTTCTGACACTAACTTAGCCTTTTTCTTTTTCTCTTTGTCATTTTAAATAGCATCTGGAAATATCTTCCTATTGCTATTTTTTTTGCAATGAACTGTTGGGGCGTAAAAAGCATTGAATCTGTTCAATAGCATTGAATTTAAGATGCTTAAAAGTCTACTTCTAAGGTACTAGAAAATACCTGAAGTTAGGTACTTCAGAAAAATCCTTTTGTCTCAACTTTTCTTTTGCCCCTTGTGACCTTAGTAACTTGATCTTTATCCAAATGGAGTGGTTACTGCCCTTGTTTCATATTCTCTGCTGCAGCCTCTCATGTAATGAATAAAAGGATAAAAGGTGCTTCTTAAGTAGTTACGAAGCTAGCCAGATCTAAGAGCTTACAAGCCGAGATCTTGGGTGTCTAGAAGTTTATCTAGGCCTCCTTTACCAAAACCTGTACTTGTATTCTGCTCTCTCTGTTTTTACTGTGTAAGTTTCAATCTAAAATCAAAAAAAGCTTAACATTGGGCAGGCGTGTTGTTGTGGAAGTAATGTTTTGATCAGCAGAGAAAAGTTGGGAATGCAGTTGGCATCTGTGTATATTATAATTAGGTCTTTTTTGGTTTGTTTTCTGCTTTTGCTTTGCGGATTTTTTCATTTGTGAGTTTTGGGTTTGTTTTGTTTTGTTGGGGTTTTTTTCCTCTCATGAAAAATAATGATAATGTAAATGCAACCGCACCTGCTAAAAGCCAATGTGCTTGTAAGTAAATGGTATTGTAGGAGAATTTTGGTTTTGATTACTCTAGTTCACAGTGGCTATTTTACATTGTTTCAGCTTGTTTGGGAAACAGTATGATGTTTAGAATATTATTCAGTGCAAAAGTGATCCGAGTAACAGAAAAGAGGTGCAGGAAACAAATGAACAAGATCTTACGAAAGAGGAATTCAGATTTGGGAGAGAGAATTTGAGAAGGGTTCTACTGTACCTTTCAAGTTCCTCCATTTTCTTCTGTCTAAAATTGATAGAAACTGTGAAAGGGAAGAACTTTCTGGTCTGTGATTCCTGATGTGTTACTCGACTGGATTGTTTTTTCTTTTTCTTTTTTTTTTCTCCTAACCTGTCTCGCCTGCTTTACACAGACTTATCAACGACTACAGCTGATGCATAAGGCGTTCGCAAAGCACGATAAAATGAGGAGAGAGTGTGAGAATGGACAAGGTACTCTGGGATCAAAAGCTTTTTGGTTTTGGTGGTGGGTTTTTTTTCTTTGTGGGCGAAAAGGGAATATTGCTGTATGTTAATACCTTGTCTACTTGTTTTCAAACTGAGTAAAAACTACCACATAACGTTTTATCCTTTAATTTTGGGGAAAGGAACTAAAACAGTGCTTGCACCCTTCCTTGTGTCTCAAAGACACGTTCACTTTGACTATTAATTCACTTCTTCTGCCTAGCTAAACATTATTTCAGAACACCTTCTGATCGAATATATGCTTGGCTGGAAAGGAGGAAGTATGGTCTTTTAAGGCAGAGGAGAGATTTGGGTGAAATTCTAGCCCACCTGTGTTAGCATGGTAAGCTATTCTATGAATGAGAGAGTAGCTGGGAAATAATAACCTAATGAAGCTTCATACTCTCTGCTTCCTACTTGGTGAGTTAGCTAGGCAGCTGTGGCCCCGAAAGCCTCCTTTTCCCCTTGCCCACGTAATTGCCAGCGGGCCAGTTTCACTGTGTGGAACTCCTCCTCCTCAGCCAAAATGGAAGTTTTCTTGGTTTTTGTTTTCCACAGGAACTGTGCTGGGTTTATATTACTTAGTTCATTTGCATTTGGCTTCAGTATTGCAAGCTGAAAGTGACAAATGCCTCAGATCAGATATTTGGGAAATGTTTTTGTATGCTACAGTATGAATCTTGGTTTTTAGTAGACACTGTCATTTGTCTGTCCTTCAGCTCCTATTTGAGCTTCCAGTTAACCAGACCAGAAGAAGCAGAAAATCAGGAAATGCTGCTGTTAATGGTGCAGTATTTGCATTTATTTGACAGGCTTTGATCGTCATCTTCTGGGTCTCCTACTCATAGCACAGGAGCAAGGACTGCCAGTGCCAGAACTTTATGTGGATAATGCCTTCACAGCTAGGTAATTCATATTCTTGTCCTCTGGGGAGGTTTTATCCCTTGATACCGAGGACTTTGTTACATTGGCCTTACGTGTGCTCATTTCTTGATCTCTAGGCCAAAATAACTTTTTTGTAAAACTCTCTGTGTTTTAAATGATCTTCAAGAATGCTTGTTTTGTTTTCTGTTGTTTCACAGTGGAGGAGGTGGGAATTTTATTCTTTCAACTAGTCTGACTGGCTACACTAGGTTTAATGGATCCACACTCCCTATGGTACAACATGGCTATGGGTTTTTTTATGCAATCAGAGATGACAGGTAAGGATATAATTTCATTTTGGGCATGGTTCTGTCTCTCTCACAAAGGGAAATGTAGCTAATAACTAGAATGAGGAAAGGAAAAGACAGAAGAGACATGGCTGAACAAGTCAGAAAAGGTTGAGAAGTGAGGTACATGAAAATAGAGGCATTAACATTCAGGGAAAGCATGTGTGGGAGGAAGGATGAATGGTGGAGGTGAAGTGAGTATCGAGGTACTGATAGTAAACAGAAAGAAAAGAATGAGGAAGGTGAAAGAAGGGAGGAACAAAAGAAGTTAATCTACTTTAAAATAAGCTTTCATTTTCAAGATTGTTAAATATAATGTGGAAAGATGTTTTTTAAAAAGTAGCAGTTGACAGAGATAGACCAGATAGAGTACAGGTGAGCACACTGTCCATCATTGGCAGTGACGCATGCATCTCTTGACTCAAGCCAGACCTGTCCGAGTAACAAGGACAAGCTAAAACATTTGGCTTCACCTCTCATAAAATGGTAGGATTTGAAAAGATCCAGCTTTGGCTTACTGGTCTTACAGACAAAAATTACTGCTTCTTCATCAAATCGAATAAACTACTTTGATTATAATGTGTTGAGATAACTTACTATTTTGTGATTTAGGTGTAATTTGAATGACTTCTTTCTAAAGCTAAATATGGATTGGTGCAGATTTGATTCAGTTTGAGAATACAAACCATTTATACTTTGATCTACAGCTCTGCTAAGATAAATGGAACTAGATAAAGATTGACTTTTCATTAGGTAAATAGAAAAAAAAAGTGCTTTAAGCCTTAAAGTAATTGCAGAGAAGCAGCATAATTCACAATATTTTCAAATTCAAGTGGAAAAGGTACGTCACTGTGTATGGAGAAATGAGTATTTAAGTCAAAGTATCTAGTTTCAAGATCTGTCAACATTACTGCTTACTGAAGGCACTGACGGATCTGAGTCCTCTTTGAATGTTGGGACACTATGTTTATGTGACAATTTTTGCGTCAGAATTTATGTAAATAATTTCACATTTCAGGGCAATTTGTGTGACTTTTATCCTAGTCCATGACAATTAAGAGTGGTAACTTAATTGTTTTCTATACCAATAGGATCCTTACTACCTGTTGTTGTTGGAAATCATGTCCAGAGACTGATGCGGAAGTGCTGTGTAGAACTGTGTTCCAGTCTTTTCAGGACGTGATGCAGTTAACAGTTGCAGCTCAGCTGTAAAGTTGATAATGATGTAACAGCCTTCGCAAGCTCACGAGTTATATGTAGTACTTATAAATGAAATGCTACTCGAGTACTGTTATAGTCAAGTTAGGGTATTTAATGATCTATGTGAAGTTTACCTATTTTTATGGGATTTACTGTGGTAACTACCCATTTAAGAGTAATGTAGCCATTTGCAACAACAATGCAAGCAGTAGTACCTTATCTGTATAGAACTATGCAATATTAAAAAATGCCTCAACAATGCAAACATACTTGAGAGATGGGGTGTTGGAAGTGGAGAATTTATGGGAGATTTGTATTTATGATCTTAGTAGTAACACGTAGAATACTTCGTAGTCTACTGATACTGTTTACGCCAGTGGAGCACTTAACTGCGTACTTAAGAGTAACCACACTGTCCTCTTAGGTGATTATGCTTCCTATTCATAGTGGTTTATGAAATCAAAGAGCTGCCTCCATCAGGCTATATGTTATTTTACAAGTTACCTTTCCTTTTTACTGTTGAGATTATACCAAATAAATGTATCCGTGAATGGGGATGTTCCCACTGCATTTGTAGTATGAGAGTGCTGCAGCCTGAAGTATTTTGAAAAAGGAGCTCTCAATAATGAAGACAGAAAGCGGCGTACTGAGTTCCACATTCCTCAGTTTTCATCTTCTAGTGAACGTCTGCTGCTTTACACTAATAATACTCAATAAAAGTAAGCACTGAATGCAGTTTGATACGATTCTCAGGATTTTAAGACTTGATTCCTCTGTTTGAGTAGCTTTGTATTTTCCTATCATAGAAATAAAATTCTTCTAAAAATCAGTGTTGTGTTGATTGATTTACTGGTGGACTGTTTAATGCGTAGCAACTAAGCTTTGTGAGAGAGAGAGACGAGACCGTGGGGACAGATGAGCTTGAAATAGAGATTCTAAAGTAACCCCTTGTTTTCTTTTTTCTCTAGTTTTTGGAGTTTTGAGAGAGATCTGACATTATTATTTCTTTTACAGAAACAACTGCATCCTAAGCTGACACTAAACCAGTCTCTCTGCCCTCTGGAAGCTCTGTTGCATATTTTTTTCCACAGTAGCAAGAACAGTTTCCCTTTTTATCTCCTTCCTTGAAACCTGACGCTTCTCTGAGTAACAGGCCAGGGTGTGTTATACTGTCTCGTTGCCTTTGGAAAAGAGTCTCATTATTTTAGCCTTTCCCTTCCCTGCCGTTATTGAACTACTTTTACATCCTGTCTCAATTAAATCTGACAACTGTTCGTTGTTTAGTGATTGGTTTGAGGTCTTCCAAAATTGATAGAGAGTAAGAATCCATTCCTATTCTGGAGTGCTTGTAATAACCCACTCTCTCAGAGGTAAATGAGATTCTGACATCTCAGTTAGTGAAGCATGTGTCTTTGTGATGCTGTGATTTCTGTGAGATAGATTAGGATTTTGGATCATTTATGCCTGATGTTTTTTATTTTTTTTATTATATATATATAAGTTCTGTCTGATAGTTCAAACCTTTCACCCTTCAGTTGGGTTAGTAAACCTGGTTGCAACAGTGACAAGGACAGTTTGCTTTGAACACTCGTTTGAAACAGCCTGAAATCTGGTCACGGGTGTAATTTTGTGTTTATTTTCCCCACACCCCTGCTTCTCTGGGAATTCCTGGGAGCACAGAAATACGGAAAAAGGAAAACTACTTTAGCAGTCCTATCATTGAGAAAATGTCATTCAGTCACCACCGTAAGCAGAGTTTCCAGCTGGGAGACTCTGTCTCTTGCCTAGAGGAACTGAAGACAGACAGAAGTGTATCCAGAGAGAACAAAATTAAAGTCTGTGAGTTGTTAGAGCTACTTGTTACGGGCTGTGGGTGCATGAATTCATGAGTGTGGTGTTAATTTCCTTGTAAGGAGTAAAGCATTTTTGATTCAAAGTTGCTCTACTAAGTTTATGCTCTATGGCCCATGTGGGACTAAAGCATAAAGTGTTAAACACTTTTTTTTTTGTCTGTCTGGATTTAGGAAAACATGTGATCAGTGCAGAAGGAGCATAATGCTGTAGGGGCTCTGATTCCAAATCAGGCTCGTTAAGCTGTGCAGTCCCGTTGTCATAGGAGAGGCACCATTTGCTTTGAAGACTCTCGAGACTAAAGTAGAGGGTTGCAGAAATTGGCTGCACCCGTTACTGCATTGGCAAGCTGAGAATAGGAGCCAAGTTTCTGCATTGGTGGGACTGAGCCAGTTGCCAGTCCCAACAGGCTTCCTTTTTTCCCTGCTGTGGGTTGCACGTGCATTTATTTAGAAACTGTCATACCTGGAATGGCACTTCAGGCCCGACCGTGTTGAGGATCATATCGCTGCCTTCCTTGTGCCTGTGCGTGCTGGCCTGTTTGTGCATAAGCAATAGCTACTCTTTCTTTCCAGAGACTGCTTTTGGGAAAACTTTTTTGACCTCTTGCTGGTGTACATCTCCCTGCCTTAATTCTCATCATTCACTGGTGTTTAGAGAGAAAGCAAAGTTAGAACACGTAGTTACAATCAACCTGTAAAAACACAACCCCCAAACTCTCATCCATTTTCCACTAGCGCTCTCCATAGCAGCTTGCTGCAGGCCCTAGGCTGGACACTGTGCTTTTCCCTACCCCCAAAAGACCAACCTGTTCCATCTCCAGTGCTTCTGCCCTCAGACCTGCTCCCTGTTTTTGTACACGCGTCCCTTCACTGTGAGCACCCATGCTGGGTGCCGCAGGGCTGAGCCTCTCGGTTGCTGGAAGACAGAAAGGGCCCACTGTCCCCAGAGTCGTCCCAGTTTGGCAAGTCAGTGGGATTTTTTCATGACTGCTGTGTAATCTTAATTTGAGCAACTATGAATTTCTGTGCTGGTGGAAGGAGAGAGTTGGGTTCTTAAAGCCAATGTACCTCAGTTATTTGTTAGTTATGGGGTTTAAGGAAACTATTTACAGAATTTTACCAAAACCAGAAGTAGTGACGCATGCTTCATAGTGTTATACAAAAGCCTGAACCAGCTGCACAGCTGCTCTTCAGCAACAGGTACTGCCCACTATCACACATCGCATGGCCCACTTTGAACATTGACCAGAGAGTAGATACCTTTTTCAGCCAGGAGCTGCTGTTGAGGCACTTGTTCTATGACCTTGCTGTTCTGGACCACAGCAATCTTGTCAGCATTTTGGATGGTGGAGAAGCAGTGAGCTATCACGATGCAGGTGCGACCTTCTCTGGCTTTATCCAGCGCTTCCTGGACAATCCGCACAATGAACAAACCAAACTGTGAATTAAGAACAAGTACAGCAGCCTCTTCCACCTGTGGTGCCCCTAGTCTGTCATGTGTTACCTGTGATAGAGCAATGACAGAGGTGATATTTTTGTGGCCTTGGAAGTGAGAAACTTAATCCTGATGACTGGTTCATATCCCTGTTTGTACACGTGGTGTGGGGGGAGAAACAGTGTGTGCTGGTGTGCTTGCGTTCATCCTACTCCTTGCCCCAGAAGTCAGGTCAAGCAGACTTTTCCAGGGTCACAGCCTGGCCACCCTTAGTCCTGCAGGCAGGTCTCAGTTCATCGGTTTTAGAAATTGTCCCCAGCAACTTGGTCTGGTTCCTTTGACAAGCCAAGCACTTTCTGATTCACTTTCAGCGACATGGAAAACTGCTCCAAATTTCGGTCCCACTCATTAAATAATTACAACTTAATGCCCCAGATAGTTCTGTTATAAAACTATAGTATAATCAAATAACATGCTGGATAATTTTCTATTCTACTTTCTAATCACTAAGTGTGGCATACTTAGTAGACACACTTTTAAGACAACCTCACCCCCCTCTTTTTTTTTTTTTTATACTAGTAAGGTTACAAATTCTTTAATGTTACCTGGTGTTCTGGGCTCTGTGGACACAAATATGCCAAATGTTGCAATAAAATTATTTTGAAAATTGGTAATACTGAATTGTTTTTGAGATGGGGCCTGAGTAAGTGTGTTTTTTACCAAAAAAAAGAGCCTCCTGTTTGTAAGGCATATTTTTATATAAAGAATATACTTAAATATCTTTGGTGCATGATGATGATGTCTCCGTTCTTCCCAGCAGCCTTCCTTTTATCATGGGCCCATGCTTCTTTTCTCCTTTGTGCTGTTGGTCTGTTCTCAAAATGCAGACAGCAGCCTACCATACTGCTAAAGCTGCAAGGGACAGCCGGGCTGTCTGTGTGGTGGCGGGGTTCTGCTGCTTATCGACAAGCCTGGGCTGCTGGCAGCCCTGTCGTTACTTGGTGTCCTGAAGACTCTGACTGCAGGGACACAGCGCTGAGTTGCTTCCCAAAGGAGACTCCTACAGATGCCCAAAAAGGCTCTGTTATGCTGTAGGAAGCATTTGGGCTTGTTATACAAGTAAGGAATAAATAAAAATACTTATCTTCATAAAAGTCCTCTATTTCTGATTCGATGTTTTAGTGTGTATATATCACAGCAACAGCACGACCAGCCAACCTGCAAATCCCCATTCCCGTTTGCAAAGCCAAGGTACCTTTTGCTTTCTCTATCCAGCGCAGAGGTAGCTTCATCTAACAGCAGGATTCAGGGCTGCCATACAAGAGCTCGGGCAATAGCAATGCGTTACTTCTGCCCACCAGAGAGCTGGCATCCTTTGTCTCCCACACATGTGCTGTGTTTCTAGATAGAGAAAGTAAGCGCAAGTGTAAACCTGGATTTGGACCTAATCCTGTGGAGCGTGACATTTCAGCTGCATTTCCACCAAGGGACAAACCTGGGGCAGCCACTTTCGCAGTCGCTGCGACAGATGTGGGTGAGGAGCATACATACAGTAGCTGAGCTGAGAAACACGCTTCTGGGTGTATTTAACTGCAAAGCAAGCCCCGTGATGCCAAGAGCAGCGTAATTTGTTTTGGGGTGATGGACCAAGGTGCAGGGGAGCTAAGCGCAGGGTGTGAGAGGGAAGCCGTGACATTGCCTGGAGCAAACCAAAGACTCAGCACCAAGCAGCCCGGTCAATCAGCTCTTCTTTCACCACCCCAGTTCTCTGTAAGAAGAAAACAGCCTGAGAGACATTGTGAATGATTTAGGATGAACAACAAGCCAGTCAAATTCAAAATTGCGTCTGCCTCGCACCCTGTTTTAAAGCTGACACAAATCTTCTTGAGAAGTTTTGAGTCCCACTCTGTGCTCCCCCATTTGTTGGACTCCTTCGTTACCTGCTGCGTGAGCAAAGTGGGTACATCTCTCATCTAAGGGACGAGGCTTTGCAGGGAAAACTCACCAACCTCCTAAGCATGCAGGAATTTATTCACTGAGAAATATTTGTCCTAGCCCGTATTTCTTACAAGAGCAAGCTGACTAGCAGATGTTAGCTTCAGCTGAGCAGGTCAGAGAGCAGATGGGAAGAGCCCTTGCTTGCATTCATCTGCCGGCAGCTGCTCAGCAGGACATGAGCAGATCAACTTAGGGTTTTTTTTTTTTCCTAGCATGATTATTCACAACAAATGTAGAAAACCTAAAACTGTTTTTCCCTCCAAGGTACTATTTTACAAGGTTTATTTTACAGCAGAAAGGCCTNACAAGCCTGGGCTGCTGGCAGCCCTGTCGTTACTTGGTGTCCTGAAGACTCTGACTGCAGGGACACAGCGCTGAGTTGCTTCCCAAAGGAGACTCCTACAGATGCCCAAAAAGGCTCTGTTATGCTGTAGGAAGCATTTGGGCTTGTTATACAAGTAAGGAATAAATAAAAATACTTATCTTCATAAAAGTCCTCTATTTCTGATTCGATGTTTTAGTGTGTATATATCACAGCAACAGCACGACCAGCCAACCTGCAAATCCCCATTCCCGTTTGCAAAGCCAAGGTACCTTTTGCTTTCTCTATCCAGCGCAGAGGTAGCTTCATCTAACAGCAGGATTCAGGGCTGCCATACAAGAGCTCGGGCAATAGCAATGCGTTACTTCTGCCCACCAGAGAGCTGGCATCCTTTGTCTCCCACACATGTGCTGTGTTTCTAGATAGAGAAAGTAAGCGCAAGTGTAAACCTGGATTTGGACCTAATCCTGTGGAGCGTGACATTTCAGCTGCATTTCCACCAAGGGACAAACCTGGGGCAGCCACTTTCGCAGTCGCTGCGACAGATGTGGGTGAGGAGCATACATACAGTAGCTGAGCTGAGAAACACGCTTCTGGGTGTATTTAACTGCAAAGCAAGCCCCGTGATGCCAAGAGCAGCGTAATTTGTTTTGGGGTGATGGACCAAGGTGCAGGGGAGCTAAGCGCAGGGTGTGAGAGGGAAGCCGTGACATTGCCTGGAGCAAACCAAAGACTCAGCACCAAGCAGCCCGGTCAATCAGCTCTTCTTTCACCACCCCAGTTCTCTGTAAGAAGAAAACAGCCTGAGAGACATTGTGAATGATTTAGGATGAACAACAAGCCAGTCAAATTCAAAATTGCGTCTGCCTCGCACCCTGTTTTAAAGCTGACACAAATCTTCTTGAGAAGTTTTGAGTCCCACTCTGTGCTCCCCCATTTGTTGGACTCCTTCGTTACCTGCTGCGTGAGCAAAGTGGGTACATCTCTCATCTAAGGGACGAGGCTTTGCAGGGAAAACTCACCAACCTCCTAAGCATGCAGGAATTTATTCACTGAGAAATATTTGTCCTAGCCCGTATTTCTTACAAGAGCAAGCTGACTAGCAGATGTTAGCTTCAGCTGAGCAGGTCAGAGAGCAGATGGGAAGAGCCCTTGCTTGCATTCATCTGCCGGCAGCTGCTCAGCAGGACATGAGCAGATCAACTTAGGGTTTTTTTTTTTTCCTAGCATGATTATTCACAACAAATGTAGAAAACCTAAAACTGTTTTTCCCTCCAAGGTACTATTTTACAAGGTTTATTTTACAGCAGAAAGGCCTACCGTACTGGAGACTCAGCTTGCCACATCAGATGCAACCAGGGGGTAGCAAAAGGTATAAAATAGGGAAAAGGAGAGAGGGAAGTGGGAACAAGATTGAGTTTCTGAAAGCCAGCTCTGTGATTTTACACACCTGGCCTAATGAGATACAGTGCAAAAAAGGAGGGTGAGACCAGCGCTCCTCGGGCTGCCTTAGCATTTTCCTGTTGCTTTCACTTAACTGAAGGGAAGGACCGATCCTCTGTTTCAGTACTTTCCGCATGTCTGTTGCTCTTCCATGCTCTTTCATCTAGAATGACTTGCCTGAGTACCAATACCACCTAGGTTATTTTATTAACAGAGACTTCTGCAAAGATGAAGACCCCATTCCATTCAGGCATCTGCAACAATGGGACTGAGCAAATGCCTGCAGCTGCTGTCACCTCCTAGCTCTCTGCTTGTCCTTCGGGTCTTCTGGGGGGAACAAAATCCCAGTTTTCAATGTCTAATTCAGTAAGGGCAAAAATAAATGCTTTTAACATGTATTTATTTAGGAAACCATGGAAAGGCACTGTGTTTTTTCCCAGTTGCAAGTTGGAAATGAGAACCAAATTGCCTTTGGTAGNTGTCTCCATATGCGATGTTTTCAGCAATAGTGCAGTCAAACAGCATTGGTTCTTGTGAGACGATACCAATCTGAGCTCTAAGCACTGGATATTTAGTGCCTTTGCATTTTGGCCATCCAGGAGCTCAAGAGTCAGAAATAATGCATTTTAATCATAGTGCTTTATAGATGGCACTTTTTCTTTTATTTATTCTTTGAGGTTTTTTTGTGTGTATATCTATCTTTAGCAAACAGGGCACTCAGACCATTTCATGCCCCGAGCCAGTTAGCTTAGACACTTAAGCATTGCAGCAAAGATGGGAGATGAGTGTTAAAGTCTATTTATATTTGCAATAAATACGGTAACATCAGATATCTCTATAAACTTTGAAAAACTCCAGATGTATGAAGCCACTGTACTGCACCCCACTAGTTTATCACCCTAACCGAAATAGCCAATACAGATCTACTTTCTCTGCCATCCTCCTGTCAGTACTAGAGGCATTTGGTACTACGCTCATGACAGAAACATCTATTTCAGAAACTGGTAGAATATCTGTACCCCAAAGTGTTTCCAGAGTCACTTCCTTCATTAGCAGCTTTATCCCATCTCTGTTATGCTGATCTGGGAGTCACATGTCCTCATCTCTCAAATGACAGTAATGGGAGACAGTAATGGACAGCAATCCCTAATCCCACAACTGAATGTCATCCTTGCACATCAGTGAGAAAAATCATTCTCCTGCCACTTGCTCATCTAAGGTGAGATACGTGCGCAAAACTCTACACACCTGCACTTGAACTCCTTCTCTTCTCCCACTGTACCTTATCTGGACATTAGCACCCACAATGATGAGTTGTTTAAGTATCTCCGTTACGCAGGTGACTTACTTTGTCTAAAATAAAACATCAATGTGTATTTCTTCTTTATCCTCATGACTTCTATCTAAAGCAGAACTAATGAGCTGTGGACTAAATTGCTATCCTATGCCTGCAGGTGCGCTGGGGCGTTGAACTCTTTGAGGCCACATCATCTTTTTGTTCTATTTATACAGCGCCTGGCATTGCAGAGAACCCTAACCCAGGGCTTGGATTCCTCAGTACAGTGATCAACTAAAAAATAATAGGCTAAATGTTTCTAACTTTACAAGAAAAATTGTATTTGTGTGCACATGAGAGTAGGGAGCCCTTTGTAAGGAATAACTTGTCTTGCCAGCTGTTTCCTGTATAGGTTGATGAGATCAATGTGTCTTCTTATTCTCAGAATGTAATAGAAGCAGTTGAATGATTAAGCACTGAGTAAGTATTTTTTCCAGTCTCAGGAAAAGATACCTCACAGTTCAAGGCCGCTCTTTCATTGACAAGCTTCAGGAACTAAATACAAACTCCAAGGAGAAGAAGCCCAGAGGTCACTCCATCATCTCCATCTGTCAAGGAGGCTATCTGTACCTCAGGCTGCAGTTCAGCTTGAGCTGCAGGTAACAGTTTTGCCTTTCACAGAGAGTCAGGGCTATGGTGGGAGGCAGATATCTGGGTCTGGGAAGTCTGGTGGTCATATTTTTCTCTGACTTTTAGAGGAAGGATCCAAATCCTCTGAACTGACTATGGATGAAATACAGATGTAAGTCAAGAAAGAGATGAAATATAAGATCACACTATTTGGCAAGTACAAAATTGTCCTAGGAATGCACAGGTATCGATCTGCAGCCTCCAGATGCTTCAAGATCCAAGAACAGCTTTTCAGGTTTTTTTTCACCTTCCCTTTACTTAGTTTTTACACGCTAGATGATGATGCAATGAAGTTCAGTGGCTATCCTAAGAAGTGCTACTGTCAAATTTCCAACAATTTGTCCTTACTGTAATTAAATTAAACCTTAGTGATACCACTAGGCTCTGGTCAGGCCAATGTGACAACTTCTCTCCACTGGATCTTGTTCTAGTAACTTGAAATGGCATGGGAAATTCAGATATTTTGCTTTCCTTCTACTTTTTCCATGATTTCACAGAGAATATTGAAAATCCATGTGTTCCTGCCCTTAATTTTCAAAAATATTAAGAAAAAGAAGTATTAGAAACATGTACAAAAGTGAGTAGTTACATTAGTAAACATGTAATGAGATTGTTTCAGAGGAAAAAACAAAAGCAAATAAGTTATGTTAGTAAAACAGAGTCAGCATGTATCATGTACCTGCAACTTACACTTTATTGTGGAACACTTACCATTTCTCCACTGAGTTGATTGTAAAAATCCCTCAAGCAGCTGAACAGCAGTGCCCTTTCCACAGCCACTGCTACCAATAAGAGCCAGAGTTTGTCTTCTTTCTGTGTTCATATTCAAACCTCAGAGCACTTTGGCCTCTGGTCGGGTTGCACATCGCTGAATGTTATATTTCCACCAAACGTTTTCTGATTGAAACAGTAGAGTTAGGTCAATTTTTTAGGCTAGTGTAACAGATCATAAAATACTATGAAGAGTATTCATAAAAGAGATCAGTGGGAGTTTTGACAAAGGATCAGACTTCTTTTTTTCCCAGGAATTAATATGTATTGAGAAGCTATTGTGAAAACACAAATTCTCTCCTGAATATTCTACTCTGCGGGCATATTTTAATTAAAATTCTGTTGCATAAACACAAATTCTGACAGCTTCTCTTACACCATCTGTTAAACAAGATTACATTTTCAAAAGCAACAATAAGTCTAGCTGGTCGACTTCTGTCTGCTTTGCAACGACCTCCTTTAGATTCTTGGCATGTTCTTTTCTTCATGGTTTTTTCATTTTTGTCCTTAAAGATACTGAAAATATTCTAATATTTATGATCTGCGCACAGAACCAATCCTTCTACTTAAAGATCTTTTCTAATTAATTTACTATAAAATGCAATATGATATATGTAATATCGATATATGCCTGTACAAGAAGAAACATGGTTCATATGAATGAGTACATATGAAATGGAAATAGATATGCAAATGACCAATCAACATAACAGTCCAAATGTATGATACTTCGTAAGACTTCATAGCTGTTTTCCTTTATTATGTGTGTGCGTGTGTGTATATATATATATGCATATATACGCATTTATATAGATAATAAACGCAAGGTTTATAATATGTGTGTTATAGTTGTCTGGAACATTCTGTCCTCTTTGTTATATGATAGGCCACATGCACCCATATGTTCACATACATTGATGGTTACTAAAGTACGTGACAGTCTATTATGGACAACTTCTTACAAATAAGTCATCCCTCATAAATTTCTCGTTAAATATTAGATGCCTAGTTATATGTTCAAGATCTATGCTCGGGTAGCTTCAAGTAAGAAAGTCTTGAAAAAACATCTCTGCTGCATTAACCCTATTTCCACTGGCTCTTAAAGGTGTTTCACCAAGAGACAGGTGAGGTTTTGGCAGGAGAAGCTTAACCCCAGTTTGGTTGGATGAGTGAGATGTGAATGGGCTCACACAGTACTTGTTCTCAGCAGCTATAATGTGGGTGGGAGAAAAAACCCCGAAACGGGCTTGAAATAAATTAGAGGAGTATGCTATGCTGTGCATAACACTGTGCTTACTTACAGGCTTCTCGCCTTTCTCCCTGTAGCTATCTATGGAGGGTGCTCTTTCAAACAGCATGAACAAGCGGGTAGCTGGTATCTCGGCTCTGGCATAGTCTGGAGTGAAATAAGTGCTTTGTCCTAATGTCATTGAACCAAATACAACAGCTGAAAATACTCTGTAAAGATAAAAAGGAGAAAAATGGATTGACATTGATGCGGCAAAGGCAAGAAAAGCTTTTATGGGCAGTTCAGGGGCTTCAGATAAATATTGATAGGGCTGGGGTAGGGTAAGAAAGAGCTGTCTCCTGCAAACTCTGTGACTTTTTTGCATACTAAGAAAATCCATTATTTGTTTGTAGGAAGGAGACTAGCGCTCTAAGCTTTCCTTCCTTTCCCACTTGTCTGGACTTATTAGAAATGGATGTGTCGGTTTCTCTTTCTGTTCTTAATGCATGAGGTGTGGTAGGATGTACAGTTACTTGCAGCTCAGTTCCTTCATCTATAAAATTGGAGGTATTAGTTGGGGAGCAGTCCAAGGATTACAGAGAAATTTGCCGTTCCACATTTCCTTTGAATGGCCCAGTCTTCCAGGCACAATCAAATCCTTGAGTTCAGGAGAAAAAAGGCAAAAGGCAAATGGCAGATGAGAAAGAGGCATGAAATCTAGGATGAGCAAAGGGCAGTAGGAGAGGAGATACACAAACAGAAGGAATTAACTTGAACGCATAGGGGAAGGGAGGGCAATCCTGGTCTTTGAGAAGGGGTTGGTGTAATCAGGGTAAGAAGCAGCTTTAGCTTCAGCAGCATTTTTGGTCAGGCAAGAGTGTGGCAAATGCTGAAATCAAGCATGGGGTGTGCATGGGAGACAACGTGGCTGTTGACAAATATGACAGGGATTTCAGCTGCAGGGAGAGAGCAGCAAGCAAAAGACTTGATTAGATGCTGGAGACGATAGGGAGGGAGGAAAGAGAAGGCTGGAAAGGTGCCAGTCAGTGGGAACAACTCACTGGAAATACTTGGAGAAGCTTTTTCAGCTCTGGCTGGGCATTTTCCAGACTGGGTGTTTGCCGAGCCTTTCTCCTGCTCTCCACTTCGCTTGTCCCAGGGCTTATAATTTCCTCACCTCAGTTTCACTCGTTACTTGCTCCTCTTACATTTTAATCTTGTCCACCTATGCTCCCTATGGCTAAGCCACGCAATTCTTTTGCTAAAGACACCTTTTTTGGCCATGAAAACAGGGGGCGGCTTTGTTTTCCCTGTCTTCACGTTGCCTTCCTTTTACCCAGGTAACCTGATTACAAAGACGGTACACAGGTCTACCCTTCTGGTTCCTTCCTTGGGAAAATCCCACTGATTTTTATAGGAATCTTGCCTAAACATACAGGTAAAAACTGACTTTTTGTTTGTTAAACAATAGATTCCCTTGAAAGATAGGGCTCATGATTATAAGAGTGAATAAAATCTTCCATTTTCAGAATTACAGCAGCCAATAACATCATGGAGACTCAGGGTGGGGGCAGGGGGTGGGGGAAGTAATTCAGAACATCACTTAAAACGTCAGGAACATTAGCTTGAACAGAAAGAAAGGTTTTTATGATGCACTGACAAAGATAAATTGTGATTCAGTTTATTGGTGCTAATTTATGTTCATTTTAAAAAGTAACATTTCAATAACTTTTTTTTTCGAGAAGCATTCTCTTACCTGTATGATGCTTGCAAACTTTGCCTGTACATAAGCTCAAATTTTCTCTCCTGAGTCAAAGCAACAACAGTCTGAATATTTTCTGTGGCTTCAGAAGCAGTCTGTATCGGAGAGCAGATATTTGTCAGCAGAAAAACTAGATTATATGGACATTTTTAAACATAATCTAATAAATAGAGTAACTGGAACAGGATTATTTCTACAGTACTGTTGAAAGCGTGGTTGCAGTACTTGTAGATATGTTGTGTAGACACTCCATTAGCGTGGATTATAGCAGTGAAGTTGAGACAGCATACATTTAAGCAGCGGCCAGCAACAGTTTTATTTTCTAGTGGGCTTGTGTAACCTGTACTGAGGGTGGTGCCATGTAGCTGTCATCACTGTGGGAGCCCAGTCAGGGTAAACTGAACAGGCCTACATCACCTGCAAATGCATTTGGAACTGCAGGGTAAACATATGTCCACATTTTCAAAAACAACTAATGATTTTGATCTCACCTATAAAGAAATTATCTTTTCTAGACTTGCTTTCTCAGCATTTTTTGGAAAATCTGCAGTCTTTCAAAACTTCTAAGGAGCAACTCAAAACCCCAGGCCATTTAAAACTCCTAAAGGAGAAATGCACAACCACTGGGCATTCCTAAAAATGTAAAAACAGATTTCCTTGGCCCATATGGCAGCTTGGCATCTAATTCTTATTAATTCTTAAATCTTAAATCTTTGAAAATCTTCCTCTTTTGCCACAGGAGAAAAAAGAGTGGGTAGAAGTTTACCGAAATGATTCGTGATGCTAGGTACCCAATCTTGATTAAAAAACAGTGGAAGCTCACGCCTGAATTTTCTTGATGCTCCTCAAATATTAAGGGGACCTACTTGTAGTTAATCAATATCATCAGCAAATCTTTTAATAAGAACAGTTGATTCAGCCTTGGTCAAGAGCTCAGCAAATCAAAACTCAAAATGTAAAGCATCTCAGAAAGCGATTTTGTGAAGTATATTCATGGAGCACTCTACCCATTCCAGCTCAAAATTTAGTCCCAACTTACTCATTTTATGGGAAAAGAAAATCAAAATTATCCACTGTCTAGAGCATCACCTAGGACCTGAGACTCAAGCTCAATTCTTTCTCACATATTGCCACCCATGTGAGATTCTGAAATCCCGCTACTGTCACAGAAGCCCCCCATAGTGCCTGTACTGCTCCAAATCCTGAGCTCGTGTATTGTACCAGCAGCTAATTGACTCCGTTAGATGTGTATGACTAATTCTGCTGCTCATAAGGAAAGCATGAAATACATTTACTCTCTTTTAGCTGTGTTTTTCTGCACTATCTTTCAATGAGAGTTTATTTTTATCTCTGATGTATGAAGACGACATTTTTTTATAGTAATTTTTCCAGGAAGAACCCCTCTTTAAAGAGAAGAGCAGATTTTACCTACAGCTGAAAATAAATGCTTGAGACTTGTTTTTCTTCAGGTTTGCTTGATAAGTTGCGAGTGAAACCTTTTGCTGAATTGCTATTGAAATACATATGTTTTAAATTTTGCCAGAAACTAAGGATATGCAAAAAATTGTTTTGATTAATATAGGCTGCAGGAACCAGATATCCAGGTCATCACGTAACAATCATGTAACTGTTCTCACAAAGAGTTTCCAAGCAAGCTGGCATGAGGTGATGATAATCAGCTCTAAACAACTTGACTATGAGATAACTTTAAAATATTTCAGTGAGTAAGAATGCACTCGACAAGGTTACTTGTTCGGCAAAAGTTTATGAATAATCAGTGACAGTATTTTAAATTTTTTCTTGATTACTCTGTCATCTAAAGAAGAACAGGTTTCTTTTTCATGATGCATATATTCTCTTAAAAATAAACCTCTTTTAACTTCTTATTTTAATGTGTAACAAAACACCTCTATGTACCATCACCTTTCAGCTTTCTTACACCGGTTTTAAGATGACTTTTATTCGTTATAACAATAAAAAGATTTTATAACCATTTCAAACACCTATTTGGACCTGTTATAAAGATTTAGTCCATTCAGTTTCTAAACTGAGCTAAAGAAATCAGTGTGCTATTGTTATGGATATGATTGCAGCATGACCACTTAAATAAACACAAAGACAATTTACGGCATATAAAAAAATCAAGCATTTCTAAAGCTCAGAAAGCTAAATATACGATGTTTTTACCTGTCTCAAGACTGCTCTATACGCTATAGATCAAAACCTTATTGTAAGGATTTCTCCAGCTTTGCCAAATGTAAAACCCTGTTTGAGAAAAAAAAAAAAAAGCTTTTTTATTACCTGATCACAGTTTTTGTCTTTTTCAGATAAATAGTGAAGTGGCTATCTGCATATAATATTAAAAAGAATATTGCTAAGTAAAAAATATTCTAGCTGCAACTGAGATAATCAAAGTTTTTAAAAGCTAAGTTTAGCACCTACAAGGGTAGAGCAAAGAACGAGGCACTGTTTTTTAAGAAACAAGTGTATGCCATGTAATAGTCTCCAGGCCCCACCTAACAGTGGTTTAATTGCAGGATTTTTTCTTATCACACCTGATCTCAAACTGAAACTGTTCACGTCAAAGTAGCTAACAGGCTCGGGGCATCACAAGTAAGACCTTACACTTGTTTTAGGCACTGTACGAATAACAGGGATTTCCATCTCTCTAAGGCCCTGCAATCAAAATACTGTAGTGGTGCTTGTTACTTTCAAGCGGACGCCTCTGAACCTGCGCAGATACTCACTGACTACAACACAGCTCTGCGTGCACAAAGACATACTGGTGAATCTCCTGGGCCGGGGCCATGCAGTGTCAGACTACACAAGAATAAGACAAGGGAGACAGGCAGATACATTTTGATGGAGAAATATCCATAACAGCTATACCACCAATTTTTTTCTTTTCCAAGGGCATCACAGAAGCAGAAATTTTGAGGTTGGTTCTGCCTGAAGAGAGGGCAAGGGCAATTTCAGAAAAGGCACCGTATTGTCTCAGGGGAACGGGGGCAGAAGGCAGCATGGTGATGTTCAGAAGTCTACAGGTGGTTGGGCAAGGCCAACACAAGTAGCTGAGCAATAACTAAAGGGATTTGTGCATGTAAATGAGATGCGCACCAAGTCACATAAAAAGTTGTGGTGGGTTGACCCTGGCTGGACACCAGGTGCCCACCAAAGCCACTCTATCACTCCCCTCTTCAGCTGGACAGGGAAGAGAAAATATAATGAAAAGCTCATGGAGCGGAGGGAGGACAGGGAGAGATCACTCACTAATTACCATCATGGGCAAACCAGACTCAACTTGGGGAAATTAGCTTAATTTATTACCAATCAAATCAGAGTAGGGTAATGAGAAATGAAACCAAATCTTACAACACCTTCTCCCCATCCCTCCCTTCTTCCCAGGCTTAATTTACTCCTGATTTTCTCTACTACCTCCTCCTTAGCAGCACAGGCGGATGGGGAATGGGGTTGCAATCAGTTTATCATACTTTGTCTCTGCTGCTCCTTCCTCCTCAGGGGGAGGGTTCCTCACACTCTTCCCCTGCTCCAGCATGGGTCCCTTTCACGGGCTGCAGGCCTTCAGGAACTACTCACTCCAGCGTGCGTCCACCACAGGGTCCCAAGTCCTGCCAGCAAACCTGTTCCAGTGTCAGAGGTCCTGCCAGGAGCCTGCTCCAGTGTGGGCTTCCCATGGGGTCACAGCCTCCGTCGGGCATCTACCTGCTCCAGTGTGGGGTCCTCCACGGGCTGCAGGTGGAGATCTGCTCCACCATGAACCTCCAAGGGCTGCAGGGGCACAGCCTGCCTCACCATGGTCTGCACCACGGGCTGCAGGGGAAACTCTGCTCCGATGCCTGGAGCACCTCCTCCCCCTCCTTCTTCACTGACCTTGGTGTCTGCAGGGCTGATTCTCTCAAATTCTCAGTCCTCTGTTCTGACTGCTCCCACACGGGATTTTTCTTTTCTTAAATACATTATTCCAGAGGTGCTAGCACCATCACTGATGGGCTCGGTCTTGGCCAGCATCGGGTCCGTCTTGGAGCTGTCTAGCATTGGCTCTGTCGAACATAGGGGAAGTTTCTAGCAGCTTCTCATAGAAGCTACCCCTGTAGTCTCCCTGCTACCAAAACCCTGCCTCACAAACTCAATACACAATTTAACTGATTTATGTATGAACTTGGCAGTTTTCACCTGATGCATGTAATTCCATGCGCTGGCAATTACACATGCCCACATGAACAATTACGTGTGCATGGGAATTTAGGCTCTGTTTCAGAAAATGTGGTCAAAACTACTTGATCCTGTGCAAACAGAAGGATGCATCCCATAGATGGAAGAGGTGATTTGAAACATTATTTAACTTTCATGGTACGGAGCTGTGAGTAATCTTAAATTAAGCATATGATGTGGTCTTTCCCAGTTACTTTTAGTATGTTTTCTTAGGGGTTGAGTTCATGTGTGTGCATGCAGAGTAGTTTTAGTGCAACCAGATCAGATGCTGACAGAAGTGTTGCACAGAGCTCAGACTAGGTGTTGAGGCAACCATTTACTCAAGACACAAGATTCAAAATCTGATCTAAACCTGTGCTGCCAAGGTTGCTATCAGTACCATCAGTACTATCAGTGCTATTAGTATTGGGTTTTCCTACACAGGCTGTGGTGTAGGGTACGTCTTACACCCAAACTTTTCTTTCCTGGAAAGGTGGGTGTCGGCTTACAGCACAGAGCACGTTTGGAACCTCTTACTGTATTTTGAACCTATCTGATGATAGTGAAAGTTCATCATTGTCTTCCTTGTGTTCTGCTTGACACTAAGGCAGTGAGAACTTAGCACAGTTGAGGTACAGTGCCTGAAATACCATGAATAATTGCAGTAACAAAAACTTACCTGAAGAAAAACAGTGATTAAAGAAATTAATCCAAAACCTAAGAACGACAGTGCGTATGTGCTCTTTGTCTCCCTGATGACAGCCTCTCCTTTTTCTACAAACACCTGTAAGATTTTGAAATTTTGCATTTTTGAGAATTGATTTTACTTACTTAAGTTCCAGTGCAATAATTTCCCCTGTTATCGTTACATATATGCTATATGCATTACATACACTTAAAGTTATAACAAGTTCATTTATTGTTGAAATAAGATTTTTTTCTTTGAAATTTATAGATTTGAAGTCTTGTGAATGAAGGCTTTGTTGGTGTTTCGGCAAGATAAAATCAGCAACATCTGTCAGTGAACAATGTACTTCAGTAAATTATTGCAATTTACACTTGAAAAGCACTGAGGCACGTCTTAAGACTCTAGAGTAGCATTTCTGGAGACACTGGATGAAGATTATTGCATGTTAAACAATGACTAGTTAGTGAGAGAGAAATACAGAAATTGTTCTTAACATGATGTGCTATATTTTATAGACCCATTATTTTTTTAGGCTAAGATTCAGCGACAAACAGACTTCTATTGTTTGTTTTCTGTATGTTAACAAAAAACCCACCCCAATTTATGTTGCATGCACTTATTTATCTCAGTAGTTGAATAAATGAATATTAAAGATGTAGTATCTTCAAGCCATCATCACACTTTTATACACGGTAAAAAAATCATAGTTCATGAAGCAGGGATATTATACAGTTTTGGTTTCAGCAAGTTTGTAGAGCAATAAAAATAATGTTCCTAAGTTTGCATAACACAAATATGTTTTTTAAAGTTTGAAGTCTTCAAGGCCTCTAAGTCTCTTGAACAGATCTTTGAGGATGTTTTATATTGTTTGTTGTTGCATTGTGTTTGCATATGTTGGATATTGAATAACTGTCATTACGTGGTTTTAATTTTTTAAATGAAATTTAATTTGCCTTAGTAAAAAATTATCTATTGTTTGCTTAGAGTGACTCCAGTTTATCTTGTTTTATGTGTTGGTCCATAGCAATAAAATTTACAATGCAATTATTTACATTTTCTTATATAGCTTTGTTATAACTCCTATCACCTCTGAAAATATTTTTTAAAGATTTTAGAGTAAATTAACGTTTTGGAAAGGAAGGACTTTGATTCTGGTTTATCTCAATATATACCTTCTGCCCTTTGTGAGATTGTTTTCTGAGTTGGACTGCTTTGGGGACAACCACTGAAAGACTGCAACAGCATAACATGCTCCCCTTCCCTCAGGGATGTTTCCTTGTGTCGCGGGGGAGAGTGGTTAAGGTTTAACGGTCGCTCAAAGAATCACCACCACAGATATGAGGGAAAGGTGATTTTTAATATGAGTTTGTAAAAAGGTGCGACTTTACAGAATTCGATGGCAAGATTCACTCTATTACTTACTGTGTGAAGGGATTGTGAAAGTGAATTGGGTCAGAGTGGTGCTTAGGTGCAACCGTCACAGTGAATGG
>VZSC01008477.1:7026-34332 GCA_013398225.1 Steatornis caripensis | reverse complement strand
AGGGAGTGCCTAATTGTCCCAACTCGCTGTGCTCATCCCGGGACAAAGAAGTACCGCATTACTTCTTATCTTGGCTCATTGTACCAACAGGCAGGGTCGTAGAGCACCCAATTATCCCAGCTCTTTGTTCTCATATGGTGCTGAATGATCTGACATTGCAATGCGGCTTGTTACTAGGGGGGAGCAGGGTCTACACCACAACACCTTGTTACTGTTTGCATTAAAAGCTGAAGTATAACAACATCAACATAATACTCTTTCCCAAACAGTTATTTGGATGGTAACACCTTACGTACAAGTACACAAAGATTAAGATAGGCTATTTCACTATCTTTCATGTTATATACTACAGCTTGACTGGCTGCAAAAAATGCTCCAGTAAACGCAGATGTTGCTGTGTTTTCATTTTTTCTTTTTCTTGTTTTGTGGTGAAACTGTGAAAAACGTGAGAAAACAAGACTGAGAGCCTTATCCCAAAACATTCAAAACAGGAACGGAGGTTCAGCTTCCAGGGCTGTATTTCTTCCTAAACTGATTCGGATTCCCGTAGCAGACAGATAAGGTAATCATTGTCTTCTACAACTTACGCAGGTAATGTGGCCATATATTCCTTCTCGGTATGGCATATGAATGCTTTATGACATATGGATACATAAGCGCACATAAACACATATATTTGTACTCTTGCACTCAGTTTGTCTTCCCTGCACTGTCAAAACTGTAATAACATGATGCACGGTATCAATATTAATGCCTTTCCAACAGAATAGTATGTTCTGACAGAAAATATTAGCAAATTCCCATCAGTGCAAATAAAATGTTGCTTGCTTGAGAATGTAACTTCGTTTTCTAACATCATAATTCAGGTTTCCAGAAATTCTCTCTATAATGAAAAATCTACTCAGAAGTGTTATCTCACATCCCTTTCATGCCTCACATCGTACCTTCTGAAAGGCTATGGCCGAGCACGTGTGGGCAAGGATCACCTTTCATGCCTGTACTGCTCGTGCTGACACACTGCCTTCTCCAAAGCAGTAAGGGTGAAGCAGATTTGCAGAGGTCACAGGAGAACCTCTCCCCATTCAGCGTCGATGAGCTGATCTGCTTGTGCAATTTGCATCACCGCTCTGTGAGGCATTGAGCAGACATTTTGTGTTCTCCATAGCAATGACCTTTGCCCATTCGTCACGTTTGCACTGCAAATGGAAAACACTGTATCATTTTATTGGTTTATCATAAAGGTAATTAGGAAATAATGACAAAAGCTAAAGCATGCAGTGAAAATTTTTGCTTATCTGTTTTATACTCACCCCTACAATGTCTGAAAGGACGACTGAAAACATGGATTGCACGGCCCCGTTGATAATTGTGCATAAAGTTCCAATAAAAAAAATGGCCATTCAGTTTTATTCAACTCCATAATTTTAAAAAATGAAAGTAGAGGTACGCTTCTATCCTAAAATGAAAGGATTCCATCAGGATAAATATAATACATTAACAGAGGGAAATAAGGGATGTGTGTATTCTTTGTAATATGCTGCTTATCCAATATTCCATGTCAGGAAATCCCAAACCAACTGATCTTCAAAAACCATTAATTATAATTATATATATATATATAAATTATNAAAGTAGAGGTACGCTTCTATCCTAAAATGAAAGGATTCCATCAGGATAAATATAATACATTAACAGAGGGAAATAAGGGATGTGTGTATTCTTTGTAATATGCTGTTTATCCAATATTCCATGTCAGGAAATCCCAAACCAACTGATCTTCAAAAACCATTAATTATAATTATATATATATATATATATAATTATATATATATTAAAAAATATATAATTATATATAATTAACTGCAGAAATTCTTACTGTTGCTCAGTACCCAATATTAGTAACATAAAAGAAGAAGGAAAAGATCTGTGAATGCTGTATGAGCTCTCGTTTCTTCCAACAACAAAAATTTGAGCCTTTCCCTGAAAGGATTAGTCACAAATCCCACTTACCCTTTGTGGGACTATCCAGAAACAGAAATTGCAAATGTAAACCACTTTTTGCATTTGATGGTATTAAATGTTAAAAGAATTCCTCCTTACTCTTGTTGAACATGATCTTTTACAGATTTAGGTCATTAGCCACCTTCATAATTATATCTTAATTTTCAGTAATTTATTTGCTAACACAGACATTTTAGACAATAGACAGCAAAACATTTAGACAAAAATAGTAATTATTCTCTATTCAGGGTGGGTTATTTGAGTTATATGACTAATTACCTGGTTTTCTTTTTTTGTTCTATAATTAAATGAATTAACTCGCTACTTAGGCTATTCCCATACTGAAGTAATTTTGTTTAATAATATTACTCAAATAAAAAAAAAGAAGTATCACAGCAGAAAAATAATTTTAGCTTCAGGGGAAAAGACTGTTTCCATAGAACTCTTGTGTGATTTTGTCAATTTATGAGTCTTTAACCACGCACGTAGGCTGCCTTTGCACATTTTGTTAAAAAGGTACTCCCTCTTGAGTGGGATCACGTTTCTTTCTTATCCCATTAGTTATGGAAAACACATGCAGGTAAGAATACAGAGACATTAACTGTAAAAGCTGAACAGCTTTTAGGTCAGGTTCATCATTCTGTATTCTGAACCTTTTTATGCATTTCCGAGTGGATTGTCTTTTCTGTCCAGTCAGTATTGATCCCTTCTGTGCCTCCTCTGAGACAGTGCATTACTTGTTTCCTGTAACTGATCCTCAGCTCCTGATGCCTGAAATAAAACACTATAATCCTAAAAATGGTTTACAGCCATATTATCCTGTACTTTCAAATGATGACCGATTCTAAATAACAACAACAATTTCTGTTAAATGGAAGATTGCTAAGAACTGAAAAATGTTACAAGGCCCAAACAAGTACTGATTTTTCATTAAGTCCTCTCTATACTCGGTGAAAAATTTGCCAATACACTAACACTTGGTGTGTGTGTGGGGGTGATTTTAGCCACAGAGATTTTTTTTTTCTCGTTTTTTATCAAGTTAAACAGTTCTGAAAACATACAGGAGAGTTAACTATGTCAACTGAAGAAACCCACCAGAAAGTCTCTTTAAAACGCAAAAATTATAAAAAAGAGCCTTAAAGTAAAAGAAAATCAGGAAGTCAACAAGAGGAGGGAACCATGAAGAACAAGAACAAGACTTCCAGCTGCTTCAAAGTTAAGGCCTGAGACAAACTGTTTGAAAAGTTGAGGAGACAGCTTGAGAGATAGTAAAAATACTGAAGATAGACCATGTCTGAATGACAAAACTTTAAGAGCCTGCGTCACTACGATGCTGGCGATTTGCAAAAGTATTGCATAAAAGAACCTGAGTTTTCACAATGAGGGTGGGAGGCACTGGAGGAGGTGACTTAAGGAGGGTGTGGAGTATCCTTGGAGGTATTCCAAACCCAACAGGACATGACCCTGAGGAACCCACTCTGACCTCAGAGTCCGCCCTGTAGTCAGCAGGTGTTGGACTAGATGAGCCACCAAGGTCCCCTTCAACCTGAATTATTTTATAATTCTGTGTTTTGGAAAAGTAGTCTGAAAATCGATCAGCTCCAGAACTTCATTTTTGCCACAATCTTCATTTTCACCTTCTCACACACTTGATTTTTAATGTCGTACTTTTGAAGAAAATTTTTTGCTTAGAATTCCTGTAATTCACAGCTTACTTTGAATTAAACTTGCATGTTTTACTTAATATAAAGTTTTCTGAATATGACTTTTAGCACTCGTCGGGGAAGGTTTTTGCCCCCAAGAGCTTCTCTGCTGAGAAAACACTGCAAAGCTGGAGGTACCTTTGGCAGCAATTAAATTCGATTAACTCAATAGCGTACAATATGATAAAAGCTATGAAATAATGTTTGTGAAAAAGCTATCTACATATTAACAAACTTGGAGTAAATTCTCTTCTATTAGTTCTTTATGTGCCCTTTGTTCTGTGATAACACCGTTTTCAAATGCAGCTATATGATCCGCATGTCAAACCATTGAAAAATGATGAGTGATAACAACAGCAGTACGTCTTTTCCTGACCTGGAAATAGCGTAACGATGACCACGCATTAGCATTATCAGGTACATATGATATTTCCCCTGTTCATATTAGAATTGAACAAATTATTTTAACTGAAAATTTTTCCTTGGAATTGGTGTTCTAGCAAAGATCAAAATTGTCAACTGAGAAATATTGAATTTCACAATATTTTTCAGTTCCTTCAGGGTAAACTAAAACAAAAATTTATCTTAAATCAAATACTGCAAAACAGGTTTATTTGAAAATATGAATTAAGGTACTCTGTTTTTTTCATGTCAGACTATTACTTTCTATACACAAATATGTAAACTTTATTTCTTGAAACTGCTCCTTCAATATCTTCCCTGGTTATGCATCCAATTTTCACTGAAAAAAGACTATCTACCATTAAACAAGTCAGCAGTAATTCTGTTTCAGAGCATTTCACAAACTTTGATCACTTTGCAATTTTACTTGCTCCAAATTACCCGTGTGACTTAGCTGAAAAAATGCATCTAAAATTGTACTTAAAATCATACTTCTATTACTCATGTTATTTTTCCATCTTTTTAATTACTCACAAATAATAAAATAAATCCCGTAAGTATGTAGTTAGATCCGACAATGATATTTTTACAGGCACCCTGTGACAGTGTGTGCTGGGATAAATCGGTGTTACTATCTAATGGCCCAACAAGCGAATCCAAACTTTATATAATTCTGTTCCAAATCTTTGCTTAACATTTTGAACTGCTAGAATAATGGCTTCATAAGTGTTTTACTATTAGGAAATAGAAGAGAAAACTGTAATGTGTGGAATATTCTCAATGAATTTCCAGCTAAATCTGGTATCTTAATGTTGTCCCATGAGTTTAAGAACTGGAAATGACAGCTATTCAAACCATCCTATAAGAAATGGTAGGTATTTTCTCGGTGGTCTGAAAGCTTCGCTATGTCTGAGATGATCTTAAAAAGTTAAAAATCACATCAAGATGTAGAAGAAAAATCAAGTTAACATCCTTAATCATAAAAAGCAGAACATCCCATTCAGGTAAAGAGTAGCCAGAGATTCAGCAGAGGTTTGGTGAAGCTTGCAGGGAAAAGTAGTCTACTCTAGATCCGATGCAAACCTTCTATACGGTCAGCACAATGAGGAAGGGGAAAAGTAGGCAAGAGGAGGACAAACGAATACTTGGCACACAACATCTTAGCTTCATCTTGCTTAACATCAGCAATCTCAGGGCTAGTCTAGTCTGAGCAAGTCTTTCTGGCATGGTCTGCCAGAAACGTCAACAGGGAGATTCATCTCACCATATGAGATACTTTAAAGACAGGTGGGGGAGGTGTGAGGCTAAGTAACTTGTTTAAACTAGCTGTATAAGTTTTATATCGCAGCAATTAGTTGGGATCCCAGCAAACATGTCTCGATCAGCAGTTCTCTGCCCTCCTGTCTCTGGGATTCACTTTATACGGCGTAAGTTGGGAGAAAGATGCCTGAGTGTGCCAGCTAGCGTAGTTTCACAGAGTAGTGTGAATTACCACAAATTAGGACTAGTGGACAGAGAGTCTAACTCTCACTGAAAGTAGTGGCGATTAGGCATCCAAGTAAGAATTAGAGACTAAAATATCTTTGATGATGAGAACGCAGATTCTGTTCTCTGATTCTCCCAGAAACAACGCTGCACGGTGTGTAACGTAAGGTACTTCCTGAGGCAGAATAGCGTATGGAGGCAAAGTGCTTTCCAAAGATATTGTTCATAGATAAACTGTGATCATTGCTGAAAATGTTTATGCAATGGTGGGAATTTATGTTCGCCCAGAGCATAAACATAGATGCATAATGAGACAGAGAAACAGAGGGAGAGAAAAAACCCAACAAATATGATTGATTCAGCCTGAGGAATAGGTGGAACTATTTTGTAAACTATTCATACACTTGCTCAGAGAAGGCAACTAGAAATACAGGCTTGTCTGTTTCTTTCAACTGTCTCCGTGGTTTTGAAGTTATGTCTAGATGGCTGTCAACATGTAGCAGCTGCTCTACAAGATACCCTGTAAAAAATTAACAGCTTATTATTGAACGAACCCGGCTTTTTAATGAGGGACTTTGAAGCAGGTGATTTTTATGCTGCTGCTCAACTTACAGAAATATGAGTGGTATGCAGAACTGTATTGGTTTTTTAGCAGGGGTGAAACAGTGAAAAATGTAGTTTGAAAAGCTAACTTCAACCCCACTTAAAATTTGAAGTAATACATTCCAATAAGATTTTATAGGATCAGTTCAGTATTTTTCACAAACGTTGTTCAGCTACTGGTGACTACATACTGTAAAGACTTTTTCGATTGTATAATCATCGAAGAGTATCAAAGCAGTTCCATACCAGAAGGCCAACGCATATGATGCATATATCAAAAAGAAAGCAATACCCAAAGAACTATTGGCTGAAGCAGACTTTTTGATTCAAAATTCTTTGGCGTTTTCTAATTTTTTTTTTGTATGTGAGAGAAAAAACCCAAAAAAACCAGAACATACAGGAAATTACTCTTTCTTTCATTGTGTATATTGATAAATTTCCATTAAAATATATCAAAGATAGAGAAAATATTTTTGTAAGCAGTAATCCAATCCTAAGAAAGATCTTGCTAACAGGAGAGGAAAATGCATTAAATGTCTTTCATGTTGTGACTGAGCAGATCAATTTTATCTGGAACAAGCTCTGGATGAGCGGAAAAGGTTGTGGAGAGCTGTTAAACAAACAACTTTAATCTAAACAAACAACTTTAATCTTGCGATTTTCAGTGGAATCTTCCAACTGTGAGTAAATATTACTGGTGCTATGAGGAAAGGTAAGAAGTGCCTAGCCATTGGAAGAACTGGCTGAAAGATGTCTCCTCTTAATGTGCAGGCTTCATCTGAGTAGCTTGTAGTAGGCATCTAGGACTGAGGATAAACTTTCTCAGGGAATGAAGTGTTAAAGTTGGGAAAGACTCTCATAAATTCTAAAACAAGTTCTGATGTATAGGAGGATTAATGAAAGTACAACAACGTTAAAAGAGTAGAACAATCAGTAACAGGAGAAAGAAAATACTGGTATTGGATCAGAAATAAAGACAGCAAGGATGGGATAACTGCTGCGTGAGTGTTACAGTACATTTAAAAGAAAGCAGAAATTGTGATATGGAGAAAACGGGATCAATTTATGTCAAAATCTCTTTGGTGATAAATATAAAAGATATGACTGGGATAGTGCTTGTATTTGATCATCTAGATTGGATTTGGACATGGACAGAGGGAACAATGCAGTCAGAACTGTGTGTCTGTGAGAGATACATCATAAATACAGACCAAAGAATCAAATGTCAGCAATAGCTGTGTCACCCATGTGCTCTGGGAAGTGATGGCTGAGAAGTTTCTTCTTTAAGTATTCGCTGAACAAACAAAAGGGCTTTTTTTTAGAATTAGCTTCAACTTACTAAGATAAAGCTGGATATAGATCGAAATCAAGGACAAAATAATCGCAGGTTGAATCAGTTAAAGTAATTACAGATGAACACACACATGAAAATGTCTGCAACAAAGGTATTTCTTTTCATGGATCTTAGAAATTAAAAAGCATTGAGATGATAACTGCACCGGGGATAGCTCCAAAACCATAGTTCAGCCTCAACTTCCAGCACAACAAAACCTCAAAAATATGTATGGTGCCAAAAGCAGGACAAATGACGTGAATTAGGGTATTTTAATTACCACATCCAACCTGAAAGGGAAAACAGTAAGGAAGGAATTTACCTCTCATGGTGACCATTGACTCAGAAACCTGAGAAATTACAAGCTTGCAGCCTGACAAACACAGTAGATAAATCTTGAAAAAAAAAATCAAAGACCTTAATAAAATCTGAAATAAACTGAAATAAACTAAAATCATACACAATAACAAGAAATGAAATGTATCATGTGTTATGAGAGAGAATTAAACCAATTACTCTTCTTTAATACTGCTTTTCTAGAGAGGCGAGACACAGTAAAACTGATCCATTGGGACTTCATTAATGCCATCTAATGCCAATTTATCCTAAAGCTATAGGACAAATTATTAATTAAATCATGGTTGTGAAGTAGTAAACGAACGGTAAGGTAAGCAACTGTATGAAGCAAGACAGCGGTGTTCAGCAGGGAGTTACAACACCCAAGGGAGTTGACAAACATCAATTCTTCAGTCGGCCTTGGGGTTTAGTGTTTTTACTTATTTTAGCAACTTGGGCATGCAAACAATACTCAGGGTAACGAGGTTTTCTGAAGGTACAAAACTGACTAAGGTGTAAATTGTATTAGGATTTGTCTGTATGTGAAACTGGTCAGGAATGAGTAATTCTGGAATGTGCATTTGGCACTTTAATTTCAGAATAAATGTGCCTTCTGGTTTGGCTCTGCTGTAAGAAGTGATTGTAACAACTTTTCAGAATTAGATATTGCAATTTATATTTACACTTGATTTAAACCTAGATTAATTTTCCAGTGCAAATACTGCTTAGTGGAAGTCAAGTTATGAGACAGAGGTGGCAACACTTAAGGAATGGGTGGAACACTTTGAGGGATGTCATTATACCTCTGTGCACCAGTAACAGATTCTTGTCCAAATATTCAGAGGGACTGATTAATTCCTTTTGAAATCAATGCTTGACAGGTAAGTTAGGTGATTAAAATACGTATAATGCTCTTTAATGAAGAGCATTAGGCTGAATCATGCAACTATACTAATATAGTGTTCAGCTCTTTGCCCTCTGCATCTTGCCTACTTCTCTGTCAAGGAACAAAGTGGTGTTGGAGAATTTGTGGGAAATAGCATGGAGATCTTCAGAGAAGTTTAAGCAATTCCACATTCAAGTAACGTGAGCAAGGCTCCCACTGGTTTAGAAGAAAAGGAGAAAGGTGATGATATTTGGACGAAAGGGACACTTGGGTGCATCTTTTTGAATTCCGATAATTAATATGCTCAAACTCAGCAGTGGAAAAGCAATTTTTCTGATAATCTCATCCCTATATCAGTCTGAAAGTCATTTGCTAATCCCAGAAGAAATAAAGTCATGTAACACAGGATCATCTTCTTTTACCTCCTAAAACATTTCTCTGAGACCTACTTTTTTTATAATTCAAGATCAGAATTTCACATTTAAGTCACACAAGTGAAATAAATGTGCGTTCCTTGAAGAACTTTCTCTGCTCTAGGGGGAAGAAGAGAAAGCTTTCTTTAGGGGAAAAAACTCATGTTTAAATGAGGAGATTTCTTGTTCAAATGACAGGAGTAGGCTTGTATTAAGAATATTTTCTTTTTCTTTGGTTCAAGTAAGTAGACATATAATCATAGTCTTTAGAGTACTTTCAATATCCTTTTAATACACACAGCAGTTAGCAAATATCGAAACATCTAATGAATTTTGTGCTGAGTCATATATTTATTGCACCTGATTTCATTTGATAACCGGGGTTTTATTACATATTTTAGTTCACATGTTTAGTTTTGTTTAAGAACAGCTTCTGATTTCAAAGCGTAGCACGATACATTTTACCTTTCTCTGTTTCTTTTACTACTTCTCATTCACCCATTTATTTAATTCCTTAACCCCAATTACAATACTTTAAAGAGTTTCCTTTAAACCTGGGATTTCAGTTAATTAGTGAACTGTTCGTAACAGCATTGGAGACTGGTTGGAGGAAATACAGAACTGGTCAAATTAAAGCCCAGTCACGTCTCAGAGTAGCAAGTGGACCGGTGACACACCTAACCCACAGCACAGGAGCAAACTTCCCTGGGAATCAACAGCTTGAGGTGAGCTGCTATTCTGTCTTTTACTTTTTCCAAATAAAACTCGTTTTTTATTGTGTAAAGGCCGTATTTCAATGACACCAACCAGGACCTACAACAGTTCTTACCTGGACAAGTAATGTTTTCTGAAGCAATAAAGCTATCTGTCATGTCGCCAAAGATGATCATCATAGGCGGAAACCTGCTCCATGGAGTATTGCCATGGCAGTGTCTAGCATCACGAGGAGTTTGGCCCACCAGCTGGAGTATCAAAACTGAAAGTGGAAACAGAACTGTGCTGAAAACTTCTCTAATTACAGCAAATGCATTTGAGTGGCAACACAGTGTTAACACTGCAGAAGGACACAGTAAAAAGTAAAATAAGAAAATCTTAGTACAGAAACTGGCAAAATCATAACATAAACCACTAATTTCTTTGTAATTGTTTTAAGAATAAAACAATGACTTTCATAAAATATGAATAGCAATAAACTATTTAAAACACATGTTTAAATAAACTTGACATTCAATTTAACTGCATCCAATTAGAATTAAAATTTATTACTATAACTGAAATTAAAAAATAAAATATAAGATTATAATATCTATAATAATTTCTCTACATTTACAGTATCTTAGGTCCACACCTGGGACTGGTAGGTCTTTACTACTGTAAGCATTTTCAAGGCAAATATATTTAAAGTTGTATAAAAATGTCTACCTAAATACGATTGTGTACTAAGGGGAGTAAGAGTTTCATCATACATTTTATTGTACAGAAGTATACAAATGGAAAATAATCACTCTGGGTTTTAGTCAGTTTGCTGAAGCCAAAACAATTCTTAAATTCATTTTCTGGACCTGCACGAAGGCAGGTACCATGAGCTGTCATGACACCACAGTGACCTTGAAGCAGTCTCTCAGTTCACAGAAACTGCGAGATGCCTCACCCTCCTTGTAGAGGGGTGGTAAATCACCTCTCACTGCCTGGAAGGGTAGTGCCTAGGAACAGTTATCTCAGAGCAGCTAACATGTAGTAGCTTATTCCTATCCCCATAACCCACATAAGGAAGAAGAGAAAAAGGGGCAAAAACGTCTTTCTTGTTGCGTGATAACAAGTATGAGTCCTTGAGTAAAAACATATTTGATGATGTGTAATGGAGTGCTCGGCATCCTGTGGCTCTTACAAGGCACCAGTGTCAGTGTGACAGCCTGGGGTACTCCTGGGAGATGCTGGTTTAAGCGTGATATGTCTGGCCCTGCCGCCAGAAAGTAGACACGAGTGCTCAGACCAGTCTGTGGATGTGATCCCTAGGGGCACCCAAACCAAGAAGAGAGATTCAATGGGTTTTCCTCCTCCAGCCCATAGTGATGGTCTGAAAGGCATGGCTGTGAAGTGATCCCTTAAATGCAGAACGCTGTGCTTTTTGGCATGTAGGTAGGGTCCACAGAGTGCACCTTCGGGTTTTGCTGTGGCTGTTAACTGAATGGAGCTGCCCTCATCTTTCAGGTGAGTCAAAGCAGTTTACTGCTTCTTGTCCTCTGTATGGGGAAGCAGGAATTACCAGTGTGTGTTTTTATTTTCTCCTAGGTGTGAATTTTTACCACTAGTTTCCCACAGGTCTTCAGAAAATGAGGAGGCTGAATGAGCTCTGCTGCATGCAGTGCTAGCACTGGGAATATGGAGAGCGTACTGCTAGTTGTCATCGCTCCTGTATTGCGCAGTAGTGCTTTTCTCTTGCTTCCTCTACAGGAAGAAATTTTGTTTCAAATGCTGGAATTGTCCTTCAGGAGGTAAGGGGGCATTAGTTTTCCATAGGTATTTGGGAGACTCGGGAAATTTTGTCACTTACAAACCAAAAAAATTTTTCCCTAAAGCTACCTCAGATTGTTAGACACAGACTTGACTTAAACCTGAATAAATCCCAAGCCTGCTACTGGTTAAGCATGAAACTGATTTATTCTGTTAAATCTTAATACAGTTATCAACGAGACTGAAATAGTACAGAAGTTGCCCTGTTGTTTCCTTTCCAAGCTAATTCAAATAGCCCATGTACAGTTTCATTTGAAGTCCTCAAGAGCACAGGTAACTACAGAGGCAATAAGAGAAATTCTTACAGTATGTCACAAAAGCTTCTTCAGATAACTGTGGTTAAGCCTTGGCACAGATGTCTAAAGAAACTGTAGAGCTGCAGCTGTTGGAAATTTTCCAAATTTGCCTGGACAAGGCTCTGAGCAACCTGTTCTAACTTTGTTTTTTGGCTTGAATTTGAGAAGGACGCTGGGCTAGATGACCTCCTGAAGTCCCCTTTATCTGTGACTGTATGAAAAGTGCAAAAATATTGTGGCCCGCATATAAAATAAGAAAATTAAAATTGTCTGTTTCCAAATCACCTGTTTAAAAATGAATGCAATTCTATTGTAAAATCTGCTGTTACGCTCTCCTGTTGTTTTCTGGATATGAATTTGGGTGGAAGAGTGGCAGAGAAGAGACTAGTTAGCAATTAGTATAGTACTGATAAGGTAGGGTCAATTTCAAAAGAATAACCTGAAAATGGAAGCTAAGATTTCCTTGTTTCTGACAATGCCTTTTAAAGAGTATTCTATTAGGCAGCTATGCCAGGTGCTTATGAAAGTATAGCTATTGTAGGAGATAAATTTTCTGGCATATGCTGCCATTAAGCTGAGGATTTTCCTTTTCTTTCTTTCTGTGTCTCAGAATACATTTCAGGCCCATATTACATCCTCCTTCCCACCAATCTCTTGACAGACCGATGTCAGTATGTGTTGGACGTAGCTGTGACAGTAAAAACCTCCAGTATTTTAAGCTAGCTTACTCCATCTCCTCTGTCTGCCTTTTCTTTCCTTGTGTCTCCGTTTTCCCTTCCCATTGTAGATCTCTGAGTACTCTCTACTGTAAAGCAAGGTGCCTCTGGTATAGTCTGCAACACGAGTAGAGATACATAAAATACGTATTTTTTAAACATTATGGTAGACCGGGATTGCTAAACATGCAAATAGCATGAAACTTAGCACTGTAAACAGGTTGACCGTATTCAGTTTCTCAGGTTTCTTCTTGTGCCCACTGGTAAAAAAATTATTATTGCATTTTAAGTAGGAAGAGCACTTAAAACATCAAAGCAAGCCTAATGCATTACTAATACAACTACTGTCTCTTAATTGTGTTCAAATGCAAGGAGGACATACAGGAATGTAAAATAAGAACTTAGTGCATTCCTCTGAACACTGTCAAAAGTACTTTCAAGAAGTCTTCTGGTTTGGTATTGTATTAATACACAGTCTATTTGAGAAAAAAACCATCATACACTCTAGCCATAGGTTGCAAGCTACCTATGCAAGATACTTAAAATTACAGCTCCTGTGAAAAAGTGTTAAGAATGGCTGTAGCTAAATCTACAGTGGGACTTTGATAATCTAATAAAAATCCTTTCGCAAACTTTGCTAGTGTCATCCTATCTACAATCCGCTTTTTTTCTTAAAGAAGCAGGTGGGAAGTTCTTTGATGATTAAAGCTGTCTAGCCTTTCTAGCCTAGGCTAGGGCCTATTTGCCGTATTTTTAGTCCTGGAAAACTAGGTGCGTGGGCTAATCTAACATTTTTCTGTCAAAGACCTCATAGCTAAGTACTTTGATTTCAGATCATTATACTGCAGTCGGGCAGACAGCTCCTTCTAATCATATGATTCAACCTATGGAACTGAACTTGGAACAAACTGGGCTATTAAAATGAGAAGTGGACTGCAAAGTGGGGAAAACGAAACAAACTTGGAGGAGGTGGAGACAGAATGATGCAATGCGTGTACTAGAAAGAAAAAACGAACAGGCAGAATTTCAGAAAAATCACTGTGAGTGTCCTGGTTTGAATGACAACAGAACCAACTCTCCTTTCAGTAATTTTAACTTTCAGTTAAGTCTCTTCTAAGTGACTGCACTTTCTGAAGTTAATGACATATTTGTCAGACATTTTCTGCTTCTAGAATCGATAACGCCTGATGTTCGTATTTATCACTAAGGTAATGGTATGCATGGTGTGGAGGAAGGCTCTTGCTTGTACTTATTCCTATAGAAACCAAGGTCACTGCTAACTTTCTTATATGCCCTAAATGAAAGGGTGTCAAAGGGTTGCAACTGTGGGGAGGAGCGGGTCAGACAGGTGACCCAAAACTGACCAAACGCAGTATTCCATCCCATACGTGTCAAGTTCAGTATAAAGCCAAGGGAACACGAGGGTCAAGCTCTCTTCTATGGCGGGTGTCCGAGGAGGCCTCTGTCCTTTCCTTCTGCCTTCGATCCCAATCCATGCATTCCTGAATCCAGTTCCATCTGTTGCTGAGTCCAGTCTGGGACTTTTTTTTCCGGGGTGTGCCCTGCAGAGTCCAGGGTGGTGTGGTCATCACTGAGGAAACTCGATGTTGGCTTTGTATGTATTCCATTATTTTCCATTGATATTGTTATACTTTTCATTGTTATGAGTTCATTAAAGCTGTTTTAATTTTTCCAACCCATCAGTCTCTCTCCTGTTTCTCTTTCCCTTCCCCCTCCAGCAAGGCAAAGGGTTAATAGAGAGCGTCTGTCATCCGTTTAATAGCCAGCCCAGCTTTAAACCACGACAGATTTATTGGCATCCAATGTGGGGCACAAGTCCAGGACTTGAGCCCAGACTCCGACAGATTCCTGAATAGTTAGAATTCTTGGATTAGAGCATATTCTCAAAACAGTTACAATATTTCTGAATATACTCATCAGACATTTCCTCTTGTGAAGAAATCTCATCCTAGAAACAGATTTTTCCTCAGTGTATGGCAATAAACCATTTCTGTGTCCTGATTGCAGCCAGTTTTACAAATTATATAATTAAATTATTTTAAGATTATTATTTTAATTGACATGAAAGTGCATTGTACGTCCATTTTGAAGTCTATGGTATATTAATTGAACCAAACATTGAATTTCTTGTCCACAGTTGCAAAATCAAGCAATTATGTAATGTTTCTATTAGCACGAAATACTAAGGTCATCTACTATAAAATACTAATTTTGATGGTAAAATGCCTGTTGTCTTGCAGGTGAGAAGTTTCACTTTAATATAAATTGTAATTTATATTTTGTTTTGCATTGTAATACCTTCTTTTGTAAATTTCTGTATCTGTTCTTTAAAAATTATAGGGCATCTGAATTTCAGTGTAGAATGGTAGTAGTGTCTCTTAAAGAAGTAATTCACTCAGGAAAATGGCACTCAAGCTCTATATGTAGAATCAAATTACCCAAACTAAATGAAAACCTCTTTACTTTTGTAATACTCAGAAATGTTTTTAAGATGTGGGAAGACTTTTCTTTAACGTTCTTTATCTTAATGTATTTTGTGACAAATAAGACTAAATTAGGAAGAAAGAAATGAAAGGTCATTGATTTAAATGCTAAGATAAGGGTTATCTACCATCATTGGGGTTGGACTAGATGATCTCTAGAGGTCCCTTCCAACCCCTACCATTCTGATTCTATGATCATTGATTGCCTCCAGTAAAACTGCTTAATGTAGTACAAACTAGGAAGAGCCGTTAGTGTCTGCTGCTTTAGTCTAGGTCTTAAGAACTCTGACTTTAGTAGACGCAGCAGCAATGCCGTTAGGACTGTAAATTGATACTATTCCCTCAGGCATAAAAAAGAATGGGGATTCTGGATAGTAACCAAAAGCTCCTGAGAATATTGCTCTTTGAATTAGACAGAACACTATATATTTATTTGAACAAGATATACATGAAGGAGAAAATAAAAAGAAATTTCTAAAAGAAAATATAGCTTAACTTAGCTATTGTATGAACAAATGAGGCCATCATGTGGCAAATTAAAGACATGGCCACAGAAAGAAAAATTAATGGTATTGATGATAATGAAGAAAATACATACTTTTAATCATGAATTCAAAGGAAACTGGTGTGAAAGTTCAGACACAGAAACTCCTTGTAGCTTTTCATTTTTTCATGAGGAATTTTGAAGGATATTCTTTATCAGTGAAAGATTCTTAGATGGAAAGCACATACATCTTTTCTATCTTTAAAGTCTCATAGGTAATAATGGAAGATGAGACTTAGAAGGAATAACCATGTCTTCAAAGAAAGATTTCAAACGCCTTCAAATGAGAACCAAGTGAGCAGCTAAGTTTCTGATGATTTATCNAGCACATACATCTTTTCTATCTTTAAAGTCTCATAGGTAATAATGGAAGATGAGACTTAGAAGGAATAACCATGTCTTCAAAGAAAGATTTCAAATGCCTTCAAATGAGAACCAAGTGAGCAACTAAGTTTCTGATGATTTATTGAGCTCCTCAGGAAAGTGCAGGAAATGAAACTATAAGCATCTGCAAAACTAGATTGTTGTATGCTTCATTGCCTGCACCATCAACAAGATGAACTTTGAAATATTAGCATCCTGAACTGTAATTCTCAACTCTAGCATACATGAAGAGTAATGTCTGAGTTCTTTCTGATTTAGCAGATATGTAAATAACTCTCATCTTTAATTACTCATGTTTTACGTTAAAGAATACACAGGTACATGGAGGTAAATCTTCTGTAGAGCTACCCAACAGAAAATCTTGGGAAAATTTAGTTTAGATTAGGAATTTCTATGCTGATTTCACTTTACGGATAGAGAAACAAGTCATATTTCCATAGTGCCGCCTTCTACCTGTCCCTTGGAATGTGTGCATAAATTTTGTTTGTTTGTTTTTCAACAACATGGAAATGATGTATTGTTTTACATCACTAAGAAATATGTGCATGTCAAGGAATAACTGAAGAGTTTGTACAACAAACAAGCACATTGATTAATCCAAAACCAGAGCTGTACAGGACATGATATGTCTACAAGTGAAGGTAGGAAGAAACAAATACTGGGGAAAGCCAAGAGTGCCTAGAAAGCAGAAAGTGTGAAGCCAGTGTTAACTAAACAGCTTGTCAGAGCCCCAGCAGTAAATAGAGAGTAGATAATGCTAGTCACCCTACACCTGCAGTAGCTTAATCTTTCCTAAGTTCTGCCCTGACTCTTTTTATATACTGCTGTAAACAAATCACCTAATTAAGGACATTTTAAAAGTAGGTGGGAACTAGGAGTTACTGTACCAGATAATATGCATTCCTTCTCCCTCAACATTGCTTCTTTTTAACGTTTTGTATCCTGAACTCAATTTTTTTCTCAGATTCTACATTAACCAAGTTATTCACTTACCTTGTTTTCATAAGTGATTTGAGAACTAAATCAGAGTTAACATCGAAATAAAACTATTCCTGTTTGTTAGATGACGTAAGGACCGTGCTGTTTTATATTAGAACAATCGTTTGCTGAATTAAAATTTTGTTAACATATTTATCTCCTTTACTAAGCAAATTAATGATATCATTTCTACCTATGAACACTTAAAGGGAATCTATTAAGACAGATTATGCACATATCATATGTGCAGACACAGTCTTTACTTTTAGATTATCTAAAATATCAACAGCTTTAAATATTTGGGCATTCTAAACCAGCTGCATATAATTTCTGGTGTTTCCAGTAAAAATGTCTCTGTCTTGGTGAATACAAAGCTGCAGCTAGTGTTTACAGATATTCTTTTATGAAACATTATGTAGTGCAAGATCTAAGATGCTTATTTTAATACAGCAGTCATTCAAGGTGTGATTCATTTTCTCTACACTAAGGCATTAACAATGTAGGTACTTAGGATAATCATGCTCATATCCTTTTATGAAGAGATACAATATGAAGTTGTTGTTAATCTGCCCTGCTTAGCGACAGCAACTCTAGAATGGGACAAACTGTGTGCTACACTTCATTGGCCAAAACTTAACCCTGAAGAAGATGGGCTTGCTTAGAGAAATGAGCTTAGACACGAATGTTCACTTTCAGTTAGATGCAGTCCTGCGCTAGACATCTACAGCAACAGCATTAGTATCCTGATCTCCTTAGTTAACAGATTACAACTAGAATGAAATACACACAGGAATAAACATACAAAGACAAAATAAAATGTACTCACCTTACAATGACAGGGATTGCTAAAGATAGTTGTCTGTGTGTGTTCTGCTCTATTCCTTCCTATTCTCTACTTTTGATATCTCTACAGTCCATGCAATTCATAGCAAAGGATTTGAAGTGGCTGCTGGTCCTGTTTCTTACTTTCTGCTTTCAGTTTACTGCATTAAAATAACTAGAATAAAATATACTGTCCTGTCTTAGAAATACAGAATGAATGTATGATTAAACTACATTGTTCTAGATAATTTATGTAGAAGAAAGACTGGGTACTTGGCAATAATGGTTATTTAGACTGTCTATAGATAGATTTACAATTCAACTCTTTCTGCACAAGGATAGCTGCTTGAGTGTTTTTACTCTGTATTCACAGGCAGTGTGCCATGTTTCTCATCTTCTCTCCTCTCCTCCAAGTTGTCTTCTTCTTTCCTTTCAATGACCAAGTCTACAAGGTAGATTGGATTTTGAGGGAGTGGAATAGGAGGAAGAGTTATAAATGTACAAATAAACAATACATCTTAAGGAAGAGATTAACCATATGTCTATTCGTACTATGAATGTTTACAAGGATTACTTATTAACAAATGTTTGGAGGAGGTCTTTAGTGTCTTGTAGAAATTAATGCTACAAGGAAGGTTATTTTCATAGACAAGTATAGCAGCAAGAAAGAGACAACAGGTTCAAAGGATTTCCTCATAAGGAAGGAGAACTGGTTCCATTAAAGCTAGATTGATGGGGAGTGGATGTGAGGGTCGAAGATTGTTGNTACTTATTAACAAATGTTTGGAGGAGGTCTTTAGTGTCTTGTAGAAATTAATGCTACAAGGAAGGTTATTTTCATAGACAAGTATAGCAGCAAGAAAGAGACAACAGGTTCAAAGGATTTCCTCATAAGGAAGGAGAACTGGTTCCATTAAAGCTAGATTGATGGGGAGTCGATGTGAGGGTCGAAGATTGTTGAACATCTCCCAACATGTGGGATAGTTCAGGAAGAACTTTGAGGGAATACCTGAAGAAGAGACTAGTGGAATCTAGAATTGATTTACAGTCTTCATTTGGAGATGGGACATGACCTATTGCACTGGAGAGAAATACTCCTTCAGAATCTATTGAGGGGAGGAAAAATGCTGGAGTTTATTTATGCTCTCACTCTATATCAGAAATTATACAAGGGCCTAGTAGTGAGGTATTTGTTGCATAAGGAACAGCAAATTGCACTTGTAGGGGTAAGTATACTGAAGAATGCTGGGCAATGGGATGCGGTAGTATTCAACACCCTGATAAGACTCGGCAGTAAGAAAGCTTTCTAGACCTAAACCTCATTTTTCTTCTGAGAGCTCTCTTTTCATTGGTTGTTTCAGAGAGAGAGCTATCAGACTGTTGAACTTAAGTGCTTCTCGCTTCCTTTTTCCCACAGTCAGTCGCATATGCTTGGAAAGTGGTTGAGAATGTCAAGGTGGTGTTGATGCTGACACCTCTCTAAAGACTTATTTGAAAGGTAATTTGGAAAATAAATTGTTTTGGAAAGTTTCTACATTTGACATGAATTTGTGAAATAGATTTTAAACTACATGGCCAAAATTTTCAAAACTGATTTTCACATGTCTGTGGTAAAACATTTACAGTGCTTGCCTGATTTTAAGGAAGAGCTAAATTTGTCTGGTAAATCAAGCATCTTTGAAATTACACAAGTTGGGGAAACAATCCAATCATTAGACATTGTATCATCAAAAAATTAAAAATCTTAGTTTTAAAAATGAAAGACTAAAATCCAGAATTTAGTAAAAAAATCAACCTAAACGTGTTCTCATTTGAGTCTTCAGACTATAATGTTAAAGAATATCTATTCCATTCTTGCAATTGCAAGTATAACTTATTTATATTGTAGTGCAGACTAATAGCCATACTCATAGGCTAGAACCTTATTGTATCAAGTAATACATAAATAGGAAACCAACAAATTTGCTAGTCAAATTGGTTTTCCATCTAAGACGGGAACAGAAGAAAACAGGTAAGTGATTGAAGAGGAATACAACGAGACTGCATCAATCAAGATTCTGGAGAGTATTATTAGTACGTTGATGAGCCTAACTGCCTATCAGTTAGACTGCATGTGTATAAATATCTACATGTAGATATGACAGATCACATGAATAAATCTCAGGGAATCAGGAATTGCTATGATGAAAGCGTGGAAGACTGATTAATCAGACCAGTTTTAAATGTAAAAACAAAACTTTACTGCATAGATATTTATTAACAATATACATTGCTAATGGGTAGTTATTAATAATTATTAATCATTATTACTACATATTCAAAGCAGTTTGTCCTTAACAGTCATCCTGAATTAGCAACTGATACACAATACCACAGAGCTGATGCTCTGTTAGCACTGATGGTTACAGTCCTTGAGAGCTTTAGTCACCAGAGTGATCAGGTTCCAGAGCTCTTCAATGAAGAAAGCTAACACTGAAAAAGGTGCCTTCCTTCCCCCTCCTCCAAGCCCAAATTGAAGATTTTCACCTTTTATAAATTCTTGCAGTCTTTAGAGAGTTCTTAGCCCTTGATATCTGACCCATACAGCTTTGGGAGACTTGCAGATACTACTTTCCCAGGCTGCAGCTGGTGCCTTGCCTTGCCCCTCAGTTGTGGGTTTTTTCTTATCTGCTGCTTCTTTTCTGTGTCACACTTGAAGAAGCCTTTTCCCAGCTCTTAAGGTTTACATCTTCAATGATCAGTAACTGACCATCAGTGAGGTACTTGCAGTTATGGGAACTTTGTTTTCAGCCTGTGCCCATATTGACAAGACTTTTGCTGGCTAATACTCCACATCATAACAAGAAATATTTGCCATCAGGCTCCAGTTGATCTGCAAAGTCTCGTAACAAGTTGATAACAAGCCTAATAGGCCAGGACTGCTGTGTCTTACACAGGCACTATGCCTTACACGGGAACAGTGAAGATAAGGCTTGAGGTTTGTTTCTGGCAATAGCAAAGCTATTTTTACTGAGTATGAAAATGTCTACAGGTTGTTTACCAGATGTGCTTGATTAGTGCGATTTTGACAGAGTTCAAAGCAAGCTTATAATAATTACATTTGGCTTAGCATGCTTCTACTTTTATGAGTGCGATAGGCCTCTGCTTTGGCCACATAGTATTGTGGTGTGAATAATGAAAACTAGAAGTGAGAAACTGGTACATACTTACTTAGCATTTCTTGTTTTCATAGGACTTATGAAAAAAGGAGGAAAATCAAAAGCATCAAGACTGACTATTGATATTGAAATAATTACAGTGACAAAAATAGCAGTACTGAAATAATTACAGTGACAATTCAGAGATAAGTACTGTGTTTAATTTACATGATGCATGAACCACTTTGAACATTGACCAGAGAATAGTAGATGCCTTTTTCAGCCAGGAGCTGTTGATGGGTCCCTTGTTCTATGACCTTGCCATTCTGGATCACGGCAATCTTGTCAGCATTTTGGATGGTGGAGAGGCGGTGAGCTATCACGATGCAGGTGCGACCTTCTCTGGCTTTATCCAGCGCTTCCTGGACAATCTGCACAACGAACAAACCAAAACGTGAACTATTGTGGCAGCTGTCGTGAGATATACCTGAATAGCTATCTGTGAAATAAAGTCTAATATGACAGTGAGGGAAAGGGAATATCTGTGGCTTTAGCTTCCTGTTTTAGAATTAGCCTCTGTTGGTAAGGAGACAAAACTGTCATAGTGGATGATGCCATGATAGCTAAGAGTATGAGATGAAACCAGGCTCATTACTGAGGTGCGTCATAGGAGAACAAGAGAACATGGTCATAAATTGTAACAGGAGAGGTTCTGAGAGGATATAAGAAAATATTCATTGCAAGGGTAACTAAGCATTGGAACAGGGACAAAAAAGAGTTTGTTGAATCTCCTTGGAGATTTTCAAGGACCCACCTGACACAGCACTAAGCAACCTAGTTTGAATTCAGCACTGGTCCTTGTTTGAAGAGGAAGTTTGATTAGAGACCTCCAGAGGTCCTTTCCATGACTGATTAATTATATATGCGAGTTAAGTCAGTAATCTTGGGCCAATTACTATCATACTATTTCTCATGATTTCGCAGGGAGTCTCATGAATCCTGTTTTTTCTTAAAGCTAGCACTGGAAAAAAAATACTAATAAGAATCTCTGCTTTCTTTTCTTTATTCCTTGTGATTATTAATGCAGAATACAATAAGAGATGAAATTTCTGTACCTAGCTGGCACATAATTAAGAAAACAAAGAATCCTAGAATATTTCATAGCATTCCCCCCTCAAACCTTATGTTTTTATGCCTAGAATTGATCAAAACTTAGTCCATGGTGTTTGATCTTTTCAGATTATATTTCTTATAATATTTGTCTCACTAATAGTAAGTATTTTGTAGAATCTGTGTTGATTTTCTACAGCTAGATTGTACTTCTGTTATACCAAGACTGCAGCTTTGGGCTTAAAAAAAGAAATAAGTGTTCTAGCAATTTTTTTACTGGAAGTTTGCATATTAGCCACAAACATATAGTAAGGACTGGAGAGCAATGGGAGAAGCAAGAAAAAATACAGAAGCAAGATTTGGCAGTTTCCCAGAAAAGAAGTTCTCTGGCAGTATCCTCAACCATTTCAGCTTCTGAAGTTTATGCCTCCTGATTCAATTTTGATAGCACTTTTCCAATTGAATCCTGACGGATGCCAAGCAAAGAAATGCCTTCTTCATTGCTACTTCAATCTGCTACTACTGCCATACAGGTGCAAAAAAATATGGTTTTTGGGAAGGAGAAGTAAGACTTTCATATTTGTCCATTATTAGCGTAAAATACGTAATTTGCATAAAACATCATTTTTCAAGCTTTGGGCTTTAATCTGTGGGAGTGAAAACAATAATCATAATACAAAAAACCATGGATTTAGATTCCAGACTCCTGGCTTACAAGCAAGTTACCTTTTCACTTTCTGTATCTAAGGCAGATGTAGCTTCATCCAGTAGCAGAATTTGGGGCTGACGTACAAGAGCTCGGGCAATAGCAATACGTTGTTTCTGACCGCCAGAAAGCTGAGTTCCCTTGTCTCCTACGCGGGTATTGTATTTCTAGAAACAAAATATTAAGTTCAGATGATGAACGCAAATCAATTCTGAAGTATATTTAAGCACGCAGACTCTGACACTAGTCATACATAAACTGCATATTCCATGCCAATGGCTCTCTGAAAACAGACAACCAGAATTATTATCTGCCATAGATCTATAGATCTTTCACTAGGAGATGTTTTTGTAGCATCAAGCATTTAATAAATTCAAACAACCCCTCTAAGATTGGAAGCAACATTATTCTCAATCAGGAGATAGAACACCAAAGCTCAGTGAAAGTCTATGACAATACTGGGAATCAAACCCTTACCTTAGACACTCCAAGCTAGCATCCTAACCAATCAGTTATTCTAACCCACATTTATTCATCCTGAAGAAAAAAATAGCAATGTACAAGATGTACCAGTTTCAGGCCAAATTATATACTATATCTATATATAGACATACACATTTATACGCTTTATCTATAGCTATACTACAGTTTTGGACAGTTACGTTTTCATTTAGTTATGTCAGTTAAGGTGGACTAGTCAGGTCTGCAGACAAATTCAAGCGTAGGTCACAGTAGTCTTTCAGGTATCAGATATTTGACTGTAAAAAGCATCAAAGTTTTACAAGACAACATGATATAACACAAGATTTCTCTACAAAGTTTTGAAAAGAGTAGATTTTGATAAGTCATTAAAATCTAAATATGATCTGCAAAAATCATAGGCTTTGGCCTTTGTATTCTTTTCAAGAAATGCAAAAAGCAGCTTAATAGCCTGAAATCAAGCTGAATATATATAACATACAACTAAGCTGGCAATGTGCTTGCTTCAGGAAGTTTTGGGTACAAGCTGACATAGGTTAGAAATTGTTTTGTCAAACCCACAGAAGAAAAGTCCATCCAGGACTATTAAATAATAAAACATAATTTCCATTTTAGAAAGTTGTTGAGTCACAAATTGTGTGAAGAATTCAAGGGAAATGTGATTAAATGTTTAGCCTTTTTGAATACTTATGTGTAAATACATCTTGCTAGTCACTGCCTGGGACAAGATTTTGTGCATGGCATAACTTTCATCTGACCCAAGATGTTTGTTCTTACATTATGTGTTGGTCAGATATACATGAAAAGCTTTCTTAGTAATTTTTGAACTGTATGAATACTAGAAATTTAAATTCTGACTAGATAGAAATGGAAGAAATGCGTAAGAAACTTGTCAGTCTAGCACAGTCTTTTACATATGCTTGAGATAAACAGGAGCTTAAAAAGAAATGTTCAACTCACTTAAAAAAAACCATCCCAAAATTCCAGCTCTCAATTAGTTATAATAGTGGATTTTCTTCTCTCGTATCTTAAATGTTCAGCTCTCCACCAGACAACAGAGTTTTCCAGAGCAAAAATACGTATGGTAAACATGATTTAAAAATCAGTTTCAGATTTATTTGCATCTCAGGGAATTATTGTACCCCAGGAGATCATAAATGGACATAATTTTTCCCTACCACAGTAGATCACCTCCAGTTCTGAGTAGGAGAGAAAAGGAATAACTTACATCTGGCAGAGAGTCAATGAAGGAATGAATGTTGGCTTCTTTTGCTGCATTAACAATTTCCTCATGTGACACCTCCCGACTGTTGTCTCCATATGCGATGTTTTCAGCAATAGTGCAGTCAAACAGCATTGGTTCTTGTGAAACAATACCAATCTGAGCTCTCAGCCACTGGATATTTAGTGCCTTTGCATTTTTGCCATCAAAAAGCTGAGAAGCCAAACATTTTAAATTTCAGTCACAAGGCTGTATGTGTATTTGAGACTTACTGTAAATTCATATACAGAAGTTGTGCAATTACAGCTCTTTCATTAGAGACACCATATTGAAAGCTCACATAATCACTTCCCCTCCTCTATGCTCCAAAATTTTCTAAGCGTTATTATATAAAAGTAAGGATAGTCCCTTCTGCTGCCTCATTCCTTTTCTTTACTTCAAGATTTAATCAAGATTTAATGAAGTAGAAGATTCAAAGAACTTTAAAGAACTTGCAGGCTGCTAAGGTCTGCTTCCTGCTCCTTATTTGATGTGAAAAATCACTGATGAAGCTAGAGATCTCAGTTATTATGCGTTTTGAATCCACCTTACCAAACAGCACAACTTTAAGGCATAGTTACTCTCTTTACCAAACTAGTGTAGTGCTGTCTGTTGTGAACAGCTATTCTCCTGACAGCTAGTGCTTTTAAGCATACACTCATTTCACTCGGTTCACAGTGCAACTGAGCTTATGAATTAGTCCACCACTTTTGTGGTTTCTATGCCAGAGCTCTGTGCTTTTCCCTTCAGTAAATCATCGTTGGTTATTTATGGGTACAAGGTCAAAAACATTGGTGAAGTTGCACTTGGTTAAACACAGTTTTGGAGCATCTACTCTGCTTCTTTTGACACATCAGTTTGCTACACTGGGGCTGCATGGGCATTTCCACCCTCCAAAAAGTCTTGCTCGTTGCACTAATTCTTATTTAAGTATTTCTTTATCTTTTGTGAGTATCTCTGCAGAGGCAAGTTCAGAAATCCCTATTCTCACCTCAACCAAACCAAATTGTGTGGATTCTCTTTCAAACAAATAAGCACATTTACATCAAAGAGAAAATGGCAATAAACAATGGTGTTATGTGAAAAAAATGTGTAAAAGTTGCTGAATAAGTAGTGTGGGAAACCCTAGATGTATTTTAAACCAAAATTACTGAAAGTATTTACAGTTTATTGCTCCATCAATGGGCATACTCTGAAAGGTGTTTCTGACAAGTAAAATTATGATAAAAATTATTTTTGTCAATTTTCACTGTTTTAGGAAAGAACATAGATGGTGAATTCTATTACTAGATTATACAGAAGAAAATATGTATATTTAATAATTTTAAAAGTGTTCTTAGCGTAAAAGCTCAGGTAATTTGCTCTGAATTCAAAGCTGTTGATCAGGCATATTTTTACCACACAGATTTTGTTTCATTAATTCATTAGAATGTGGGAAACTGGGACTTTTGCCATTCTATTATTCATCACATTTAAATAAGGAACCATGATGAAACACTGCTTGTGTTTAACATTAAAAATATTTTAAAAATAAAACTAGAAATATCTGTACTACTTCATCACATCACATAAAAACAAATAAACACACTCTCACTTAACATGTTCATGTGTTCTTACAAAAATACTTACCATTTCTCCATCAAGTGGATCATAAAATCTCTCAAGTAGCTGAACAACAGTGCTCTTTCCACAGCCACTGCTACCAACAAGAGCCAGAGTTTGTCCTTTTTCTACTTTTAGATTCAAACCTTGGAGAATTTTGACCTCTGGTCGGTTTGGGTAGTTAAATGCCACATCTTTGATCGTTATGTTCCCTGAAAATGTTTCCTATAATTGAAATAGTATCACTGTTACATCTTTAAGACAATTTGATAGATGATTCAAATAGAACCGCAGAAGTCTTTTTTTTCCCCTACTGAAATCAATAGAGTTTTGCTTTTGCTGGAATGCTCACTAACTCTGTAGTCTGAATCTTTGTGAAGCTATAAAATCAAATGACAGCATTGAATGATTTTGAAAATGCTCGTAATTCTGCTGGTTGAATCCCACACAAGTTATATCTTAACAAATTTTTCAAAAGAAAAAACATTTAAAGAGTGTGGCCAAAAGCTGGACTCACAATAGAGAATGTGGTCCATATTGTGTTTGGACAAAACATCACGAATACGTTGAGATAAGGAGGTACTCTGAAGGGGAGGAAAAATTGATTTGAAGGAAGCGAGAAGAGTACTGTCCATATTGTTAATATATATCTCCATTACACATGTCTTACTTACAGGCTTCTCTCCTTCCTCGCTGTAACTATCTATTGAAGGTACACTTTCAAAAAGCAGAAACAAGTGGGCTGCTGACACCTTGGCTTTGGTATAGTCTGGAGCAAAAGAGCTGGTTTGTCCTAGTGCCATTGCACCAAATACAACAGCTGAAAACACTCTATAAAAGAAATCAGGAGGGGAAAAAAAAAAATCAATAAACAGACAATGAATAAAAGGACAATGGAAATGGGGCTGCAGTCAACTTTTAGAGTGAAAAGGTGACTAAATTTAAAAAGAATAAAGTAGTAACCAACTATTACTGCTTTAATTACTCATTTAGCTCCAGAAATTTGTTTTTATCCTCTTTTAATGAAGTAAGATAAACAAGCCTCCATTCCAAATTCAATGTTTTTGGTAATTATTAGCACTAATTTCTT
>VZSC01008476.1:453448-511161 GCA_013398225.1 Steatornis caripensis | reverse complement strand
AGAGTAGCACGCTGCTTTGCAGGAAATCTGCTTAATACTGTCTTTGGGTTAATGATTATCACAGAAGAAAGGCTGATAGCATGCTAAATGTTTTCCCGCCTTTTCTTACGCCGATGGTGCTAAGGAGCCCGAACGGCAGCAACTCTGTGACAACCGTTCTAGGTCTGTGATGATTGTCAGCAGTCTTTCATAAATCAAATCATTAATTTGGGGATTCATTTTCTAAGAATTGAGTGATTTTTCCCCTCAGATTATTCCTTTCATAATGTCTGTTGATTTTCATTGAGCGGAAAAGAGAGCCCAGAAGAGAATTGTAAGGAAGTTGCTACTTTTTGTGANTCTATTAATAGAGTAGCACGCTGCTTTGCAGGAAATCTGCTTAATACTGTCTTTGGGTTAATGATTATCACAGAAGAAAGGCTGATAGCATGCTAAATGTTTTCCCGCCTTTTCTTACGCCGATGGTGCTAAGGAGCCCGAACGGCAGCAACTCTGTGACAACCGTTCTAGGTCTGTGATGATTGTCAGCAGTCTTTCATAAATCAAATCATTAATTTGGGGATTCATTTTCTAAGAATTGAGTGATTTTTCCCCTCAGATTATTCCTTTCATAATGTCTGTTGATTTTCATTGAGCGGAAAAGAGAGCCCAGAAGAGAATTGTAAGGAAGTTGCTACTTTTTGTGACAAAACATTTGAGACGTTTCTGTTGCAAAGGTTGTTGTTTTTACAGTGCTCTTACACCCTCCGTAGTTCAGTGAATGGATTCTTTAGTTTAAGTGTCTTCATGAGCACCTTGAGCAAGGAAGGCTAAAAGTGACCTAGCATTTTTTTCATTAAATGCCAAGAGCTGGAATCCCTTTTCTCCCCCTAATGAATGAGGACTGCTCATCCAGAATGGCTGGGCTCTCTGTCCCAGATGCGGTACTGGTGCTGGCATCCCTGTCCGCACACTGTAATGATGAAAAATTTATGCACCTCAGGAGTAGGTATTTTTGCATGACTTCTTTCAAAACAGGGAAGAAAACACCTGTTTGGGTATTCTCCCTTGCCAGAGTTAATGCGGTGAGACTTCTCTGCATGGGGTTATGCGGGATGAAGATAACTTCTTCTGTGCAAGGTTGACAGGGCAAGATCCATTCCCCCTTGGTTCTTGATCGTGCTGTTAATTCACATCTTTGCCACTATATAAATAACTTTATATGAAAAAAGTCACTCCTCCTGATGTGTATAAAAATACAATACAAATATTTGAAGCGTGCAATTTTGAAGTCAAGTCATAAAATAACAATCAAGCATTGCAACAATGAAACACATCTGATAAAAATACTGAAAACCTGAAGGAAAGGTTGGTTAATAATAAATGTAATCTCAGTGCTTCGCTTGTAAGATATTCATGTTTCACTTGAGACTGTACTGCTTTCAAAATACAAGAGCTGGAAAGAAGTATATTGTAAATATTCATTATATATGGTTTGTGCATACATCTTCCTCTGCCAATCTAATAATGCAGCGTTACACTTCCAGCATAAGACGAACAAGTTCGGCAGCTGATGAAAAAATGAGGAAACTTGTGTTGAAGACGAATCTTTTGGCCCCACTACGTTTCGTCTGTCCGGTGAACTTACGTAGGAAGTGTTTATGTTTTAACTGCTTTTCTCAATGGAACTATCACAAAATAACAAGTGTAAACCCCCCAAAAGTAAGTTTGTTTATTTGTTTTAAATAGAGAAGCTTGTTAAAAACGTAATGGCTCTCTAATAATAATACCAGGAACAAAAGTAAGTGGGAAAATATCAGGTTAAATGTTTAAATTTTGTTTTTATAATCCCATTTTTTTCCCTGATACTAGTAATTTATAAACTCAGTAGCTGTCTTACCAGTCCAATATAGGACTGTGGAACTAATGAGTTTGGTTTCTCCCTGTAAGAAACCTTAATAGTCTCGTTATCTTTGATTAAATATGTTTGTCTGCCAGAGAACAGCAGATGGATTAAAGATAAGAAATATAAAAACTTCTCATCTATTCTAACTGACCTTTATTCAACTTTTTCTTTTTTTGGATTAGTCACGTATGATAGTTTCTCAATCTCTGTAGAATACGTTTCGTAAATTTAAATGTAAACTTAATGGATTAAACTTAAATGTATTTCTCTTCTATACATACACATAAGTTTATGTATATGTATATATATTTTAAGGAGCATACAGAGGTTGACTCATCTTGAAAAATAAGTATTTTACAGAGCTGCATTATATATGGAGACTTTCAAAATGTTTCATAGTACATACACTCTAACAGCAGTTAACAGTAGCTGTACTGGTTCCGGATGATAGATCATACCAATCGTTACTTTTAGACTGGCTTACTCCAGTAGCAGCTCAGTCACAATGTCGGGTCTGTGCTGCTTTTGGTGAATACAGGCTTGGGTTTGTCTGACTCTGAAAAAACAGCACAAGTGTCCATGGAGAAAGATAACTTCCCAAGCCACCTCTTCTGTTCTGGTTCTGTAAGATCCATGAAATTAGAAGAAAAGTGCAGAGAGACTGAGATTAGAGGCCCTCAATGTGAAAAACTTTCACAGTATCCGCAGAATGTTACAAATGATGTGCTTATGAATAACACATAATCATTGCAGAGATTTCATTTATTCATATGGAGGTATTATTATGCAGTAAGTGCAATAGATACCGTATGTATGGCTCACGTGGAGGTGAAAATGATCTTTTTCTATTCTTTGTGCTTCTTTGCGTTTTCAGTTTATTTTCTCTGAAAGTATAAAATGTTTTTAGGAAATTTAAATTATTGGACCTTTTTGGGGGTGGGAGTGGTTTTGTTTTTCTTTAAAGATTAGGAAACATTAAAAAGCCAAATCAGGGTAGGTATTAGAAAGGATATAGACAAAGCTATTTCAGAATGAAGCTGACTGAATAACTATTATCTTGGGAATTTCAAACCTGTCTCTGCACAAACTATAAGGCAGGTATTAGATATGGATAATAATCTATATTAAAGGAAATATTAATGTGTCGATAACCATGAGATATATTGGTAAAAGTGAGATACTGCCACTCCTCTTTCAAAATAGTAAAAGTATGTCTGTGTTAACCTGATAGTTGTTTCTCCTAATAGAGAAATAGCAACATTGTGGCTAACAAATATGATAAATAGGCTCCGCGTACTAAATGAAGAACAGTATCTGAAAACCTGGCAAGATTGTGACAAGCCTTCCAGATAGCTAAAAAGCAGTAATGAAAGAATGTGTAGTCTTGTCATATTAGAAATATTCATAAATCCTGCATAATGTGACAATGAAATGGTTTTCAGCAGGTTTAGGGAAGGAAGTGCAAAATCATGTATTTTTCCAGAAAATAAACTAGACTGCAAAAATGGGCAGGATGACATCCTGTCAGCATCTCTGAGAACTTTATTTAGCCCATGTCCTTTATCTCTGATCTATATTTACAAATAAGGATATTACGGAAGGATATGTGGAAGTTTTCCCTGTTACATGAAGTTCGATACTGTGTTTTTGCTTTGTTGTAAATGCCCATTTAGCCATCTATCTTGATGTAATACGGAGAGATATACTGGGCTTTGTACTAGAAAATGGAGTAGACACCTTCCTGACTTCTCAGTCTCTAGGCAGGATACATAGTCCCCTGTAAGATATTCGTCAATATGAATGATAACTTCAAACAAGATCTCTTTTTCTAGATGGGACAGGTAGGAAAAAATAGCGTCACTGTTTTGTCCTTGGTGCTGATTCAGATTTTTTTCCCATACTGTCTCAAATGAGAAAAAAAATACTGGTTTTGCTCAGGAAGTTGAAACTAGTTTAATATGTTTTCACTTGTTTTTATGGGACATTACTAAAATATAATAAAATACAATAAAAAAATGATAACGCTAAGTTGAAGTCTCATAAGTTATGAAAGTATGAAAATGATGTTACATCATGGGAGAATTGTCAGGTAGCTATAGGAGGGTTGTCAAGCAGCAAAAATGACAGGAATTTTAAGAAATGAATTTGAGAAGTCAATATGTATGTTTTTCTCAAATATTTTCTTCATGTTCGTATTTTTAAACATTCATCATAAATATTTATTGTAATTAAATAATTTCCTAGATAGCCATCTTCAAATAATGTCTATATCAAGGTAATGTAAGAAAAGGTTATTAAATCTTTAGGAGCTTTATTCAATTTCTATTGTTGACGTATTTAAGAGTTGGACTTTTCCTAGCAGTTATGAAAAGACAGGGGGGTTTTTTAGGGATATTTTGTTTTAGAAACAAATATTAATTCATTAGTTAAAACCCCCACCTTTCTGCCAATCTACCCCAATAACTAAATTTTCAGATGAAATTATCGCAGAGATGGAGATTTGAAGTACGATTAAACCTGCAGTTCCAATAGTAGAACATAAGAAGAAATGAATACAGAAATAATTCTTGACATGTATTTTTCAAAGCTATGCTGACACTTCTTAGTTTGCCAGTCTGTTGTTTGACATCAGGGATTCTCGTTATTCTAAAACATTAATCCAGCAATGTCATCTCTGCCTTCATAAACTTACTGGTGTGATTGCTGTATGCTGTCACTGATGTCGGAGACCAAAATAATTTTAAGAAAAAGTTATATGTGTAAGATTTATAGGTGGAAAAGATGCATTTTGTAAAAAATTAGTCAAAAAAATCATCAAACCCACTCATCTGAAATGGTTCTAAAAGCCTCTGGAATAGCAGCCATGGAGAATGTTTTCCTGGGTTTTAGCAAGGCGCAATAGTGATTGACTAAACTTAGTGTCCAATGCAAATGTTAGCTAGACGTAGCATTACTGCCGGCATTATAAAATCATTTACTGTACAGTCCGAGTAGTAAAGATGGCAATGGAAATTGGAGTTAAGAGCTGTATGGCTTGCCAGGGATCCATAGCCACTGTTGTCCTATAAATCTTAATTTGCTCGTTTTGGCTTTGGCTTAGTTTTACTACGGCATGCAAGTGCCTTCTTACTGGTGAAATTACAGTGAAATTTTCTCCAGTATGCTCACAGAGGCAAAGACATGATGCTGTGCTCTATCTCATTATACTTGCACTTAAAACTATCCTGACATAATGTGGAAATCACAGATAGGTATTTGTGTTATTTTAGTATGAGAAAATGCTGTTATTCATTCAGTGTGAGTAATTAGTTTTAGTTAAAAGAAATTCTGGGTAAGGACTCTGAATGGAAGTGAAGAGATGCAGACCTGTTTCTTTCAAAGGGTTTTGCGTCCACACAACAGTTGCTGTGTTAGGTACGTACATAAGGATTTAAATGAATCTGTGGGTATTGCTTTCTATTTGTGATTCAAGAGGAAATAAGTGTAACCCGTTAGTTTTAAGTCTGCCTGCTGGAATTCTGAAACTGGCATCTGTAATTTCAAGTTAGGTTCTTCCCAGCTTTCTGTAGTATTCAGACCGTATGCGTGTTTTGTGAGAAAAAAAAAAAAAATAAATCTGTGCGTACACGTGTTGAAGAGTTCCAGACTTTGGTGGTTAACAGTTTTTAGAGAAGTCATTCTTGATCTCCCATAATAACAAACTTTTACACGGTTTTTCACATGAATGCTGTGAAATCCCCAGTTAGACATGTGTCCTGTGCCTTTGCTAAAGTTAGGAAATCATACTCTCTTGCTACAATTCCCTGCAAGGAATTTACTATTTGTAAAATGTGAATAAAGGATAGTTGGTGATTGTTATGTTTTCAGCTCCCTAGACTTGTTAAGCAAAGCTTTCTTTGGAGTTCAGTATCGCTTTATGAGTACAGTTTTCATAGCATGGCCTGTTATTTCATCAGCAGAACAGAAATCTCGCTAATTTATTTTACGGATGACAGTGCCTGGTAGCTGGCACTTAGGCTTGTTTAAGCTATTGTATTACAATTTTCATTGGTGTAGCTTTCTGCTGTGAGTAAATGTCATCTGCAGACAAATTAATAATTTGTTATCATTTGCTGAAGCAAGAAATAAGAGAGCTGGAAGTCAGCTAAATAGGCAGGACCACTGCAATAGTCGAACCAAGTAAATATCACTTACAGCAAACCCTCAAAATATACTGGTAGGACGCAATAAAACTTAAATAGTTTCTCACAATTGTTTACCACCTTCAGTGCATTAATAATAGATAAACGTTCAGTGGTGCTATCAAGTTATGTTTGTTCTGTCAGTGCGATTAGGGAGAGCATCCGTATTCTGAAACGGAGCATGCTGTAGCGTAGGCGTGCGTACGAAGCCTCGTCTTGCAGCAGGAGAAGCAGGAGTTTCGGCATCGGCTTAACTGTGTGTCTGAGCAAGCCTTTATAGCCAGTCAAGTAATTAAACACATATGTAAGTAATCTTTTAATATGTGCTCCAGACTAGGGTTTCTGAAGAATGTGAGAGTCTGAGGGAATTAGTGTCCATGGAACAGTGAAGTGAGTTTCTGTCAGTGTCCCACGGAAATGTCCTCTTCCAAATAACTGGCGTTCTATTATCACTTGGAGAGGCCAAGATACCCCTCTTTAAGATGCTGGGTCCCTTCAGAGCGGTTCGACATGGTCCTTGTTTCCTACGGGGTTCAATCAGAGATTGATCGGCTACTTATTAGCTGGAGGTGAAGGCTGTGCTTGTCAGAAAGTACTTCTTGTTCTGCTGGATTTGATCTTGCCATGCAAAAGGACTTGCTCGTAGAGGACACGGTGAAACTATTTACTTAGCTGCAGTTGAACATAGCTACTGTCTGGCTGCTGCTTTTAATTAAATCGACCACCAGCCAAACAACTTGGCTTGTTTCCATGGCCTTGTTTCCCAGAGGGCTTTTTCCCCCTGATTTGTCCAAGGGTAATCTGAATGCTACAGTTTATTTGTGTTTTTGACTAAATAGCACATTGCTTTACTCTGGGCAGTTTTATTAATCTCTGTTGAGCTCAGGACCAATCTGGACATAGTCCTTTGATTTTGCTTTCATTGTTTATCGTAGTCCTTAATAAATAAAATCACCTTTATCACTGGCAGAGGTACTGTAAGGGGTAAAAAATGTCTCAGAACGAGGATATTTTGACTAAATTGGCGTGTTTGTTGCAGAGAGTTGTAAGATATCTGAAAAAAACCCATGATCTTATTCAGTACATCATTATGTGCCAGTACCTTGATGGATTAGCTTATAAATTATGGCGGTCAGTCATATCCTATTATTTATACAACGGCTTTTTTAAAGAAACTTCATTTTTAAGGTAAGCAACCAAGTAATTCCGTATGTGGAGATGGAGGAATACTTAACCTTGAGTACAACAGTGTTAACTTCAGTGAGCTTCATGAATTATTCATGCTATTATCCACCTTGAGAGACATCAAATCGCTCTGCACTGTCTGCAAAGTGCAGTTTACCAAAAAATGATGGCTTGGTGAATTATATTTGTATATCTGAACATTAAACTAAAGACAGTACTGTGAAAAGGCATTGGCGGATATACCTGTATAGTCCGTGCAGAAGCAAGGTCCTGCATGCCGTTTCCTAATCCACTTGCAGTCATAACTCATTAAGAATTTGTTTGCAAGGAAAGGCCTGGTAGACAAAAATCATTTAATATTCAAAGACTCATATGCCAGCAATAGAGGATGTAATCGCTGCAAGCACTAACCTTTTTACAAAGAAGCTGTTCATTATGGTTTCTGGAGTTCGGTTACAACATCCTGAAGTTGTCCTTTTTCTCTATTGTATTTCGTTTTTTATAGATGGAAACCAAAATGCTGTTTGCCTTTCAGTATGCAGTTCTGGAAGGAAAGTGACTGTTTCGAAAGCTTGGCATTTTCATTGACAGTAACAAAATTTAGTCTCTTCAAACTGTTTTTCTGTGCTCTTCAGAAATATTTCCTGCTTTTCTGCCCCCGTTCTCAAGACCCAGTTTCGCGGGTTACTTAGGTACGTATAACTTATTGTGAAGCATACGGAGAGTACCAGTTTCTGAGTTCTGTGTGGTTTTGCACAGAGAACTTTATTCCAGAATTTCCTTATTAAAAAGCAGGTATGAAAGTTATGTACATCTATAATATTATTATTGTTTATTTTGGAGGCACTTCACTCAGGGAGGTTGTGCAAGAGACTGGGCCTTGTGGATTGCTTTTCTGAATTTATTTCTTAATAGTGAGATATAGAAGATTCTTCAAATCCTAACTAAAACATCATTTACACAGGAGTTTGAGCGACAGACAGACACACAAACACACACGTGCTTCATGCTACAAGGACGTACGGTTGAAATTTCCGCTTTTTCTGTTGACTTGTGTTTATTACGTTTTACTCCTCTCACGTTGTAGTTTAACAAATAAATTATCTCAATATTTTAATAATACATTGCCGTCTTGCTGGCCTCTACTGATTTCAGTGAGTGGTCTGAAACGAACACAACGCCTTAGCCACCTCCCAAATTAGTGAAATGGCTTTAAACCAGTTTGACTGCAAAGGTTTCTACTTTGTAAGTTCTGGAGCTGTGGCCCTCCAGGCCTGTTGGCCAAGAGCCTTTGCGCACCGTGCAGCCTGCGCTCAGGACGAAGTGGGAGATGCCTGCAAGCGCAGCAAGCTGCTTTCTTGCCTCCCAGCTGTCTCGTGCTGGCAAGGGTGTTTTCGAATAGCTCAATATTATACCAATTGAATGCATGTTCTGCAAAGGTGTGCAGACTGTTTTTCTTAATAGCTTAATGTTTTAAAGACACTTTGTATATAAAAATATGTGTGTGTTGTATGCCTACGTATATGCATTTCTATTTTTAAAATACCAATAAGAATATCATCAGTTTTTAGGGAATATAGGAAAGAACAAGAACAAATATTACACTGTTTATCTTCTATTCAATAGGCTGCTTTCTATAATCTAGAAAGGCTACCTGGATAGGCTTAGCATATGATGAGACAAGGTTTGAATACAAAATTGCATGCTTCATTCCAGAGCTTTCCCTCAACAGCTTAAATATATTTCTGTACAAATATTTATACTTTTCACTTTCTCTATGGGCTATTCGTTCTCTGGGCCTTAGCACAGAATTAATATACTTTTCTGTCATATTTATCATTAACATTTTAAAAATTATATTTTACAATCTTAGTAACTATCCATAATACTTAGAAAGGAGTGGGGGGTGTTTGAAGACGACACAGACATAATTTTACTATCTGAATATAGACAGATGGAGAACTCCTGCAGAAGGAGAGTTATCATTAACTAAAATTCAGGACATCAAAAAGATTCAAACTGAACCCTCTGGCATCTTCAGCTCCATATCAGGATGGTATTACCAATTTCTAAACATAGTCACTAATTGCTTTTGTCTGTGAAATGTCTTTTAACCCATTAAAAATGCTCAGGGCAAAACCCGTGTATTTTATGGATGTAGTTCCTAATACTTTGTAACTCACAAGATCTTATGACTATGATAAATCTCTAAAGACTCCCATGATCTGAGTCTCATCTTTTCCTTGTGTACTATGCCTGTGGCATTAATTATGATTTATATATATATATGAGACAGCATTCACTAATTTTGAAATAGCCAAATAATTTAAAATCTAAATGCTTATGAAGAGCTGCTTCTCATCTGAACATCCAAGCACGAATAAGCTTTCCTACCTATAGAAATATCTATTTCTATATGGAAACACAGAAAATTAATAGGATAGATAGCAATTTGCATCAGTCCCAAGTTTTGCCAAGGCTTTTAATCAAAAGATTTAGAACTTCTCCAGTCAGTGTCTAGACAGGCAGGAAGGTGTTGGGACCACTGTAAATCCTTGTCTCTCAAATTATTATGTATGATAAGGGATTACAAAAAGAAATTGTAAATATCAAACGTGAATCTATGTCACAGTGTGGACTCAAAGGGCAAATGCAGCACTGTATGTTTTTGCAGCCACCTGCAGGGTTATTTTACAGGCTCCTCATAAACTGTTTATCAAGTGTACTGTTAGAAAGTTTTTTTTTTATTTGGATTTTCTTGGTAGACCTAATTTCAGTCTTGTGTTTTGACTACTGCTTTTGGAACATCTTTTGACTGATTTCAGAGCTTATAATTTTAAAATTATATTGTCTGGAATATGGAAGGCTCAGCATGATATCTGACAGTTGTGCATCTCTACGAAGGAAGCTATTTTTTATAATGATTTAAATAAAACTATCTGACTTAACCTTTTTGCCAATAGAGTTTTGCTCATCTTAAAAACATTTGAGGAGAAAGCAGCTTTTCTTTTTCTGTGTATAGCAAAAGAAATAATATGCGCAAATGATTTAGTTAAGTCTATAGTGGTTTCATTGTGGGGGTTGTATCTCGGTCGACTGGGACACCCCAGGGTACTCTTTATCTAGCTCCAGAGGTGATATTCTGAATCTTGTCACTGTAGCAAAAGAATTGCAGGTGGAGAATTAGTACGTTGGGACTCACAGAGGTGGTCATGAATAGAATGGAACAGGACTATATAGCTAAACAGCCTTTTAGTTTGTTTTACAGTTTTGATTATAAATAGACGCTTTGCATTAATCCTTTTAATACCAGGATACAACTTTGCTGACTACATGAATTTGAAGAAATTATTAGGCTTCACCCCACCAAACACACTTAAGGAATAATCCATCATCTTAGTGCTTTTGACTTCGTTTCCAGACTGGGTAGGAATTTCTTTCAGATGAAACTTAATAGAATAGGTTGTCTGTGTACTATATTGTATATAATAGTGTATCTACATGTGTATCGATACACGTATATGTAACATTTGTCGTATCAAATCCTTTTATTAAACATGCTGTTTGTAATTTCTCCAAAGGTTAAAGAAAAGGAGAGGGAAATGTCAGCTAAAACAGAGATTGAAAAATATATATTATTTCTTATTATACTATTTATAGTAGATCTCTATTGATATAGTATATCTCTAATTATACTCATTAGAGATCACTTGAGTATTTTTCACGATTCATACTATATCAAAAACTTCCTCAAATGTTCGGAAGATATTTTGGAAAAAATGTTGTGGTGGGCTGACCCTGGCTGGAAGCCACGTGCCCACCAAAGCCGCTCTCTCTCTTCCCCCTCCTCAGCTGGGCAGGGGAGAGAAAATACAACGAAAGGCTCGTGGGTCGAATTAAGGACAGGGAGAGATGCCCCAGCAATTATCGTTATGGGCAAAACAGACTCAACTTGGGGAAATCAGTTTCATTTGTTACCAATCAAATCAGAGTAGGATAATGAGAAATGAAACCAAATGTTAAAAACACCTTCCCCCCACCCCTCCCTTCTTCCCAGGCTCGACTTTCCTCCCGATTTCTCTCCGTCCTCCCCCTGAGCAGCACGGGGGGACGGGGAACGGGGGTTGTGGTCAGCTCATCCCGCGCTGTCCCTGCCGCTCCTTCCCGCTCAGGCGGGGAGGGCTCCTCACGCTCTGCCCCCGCTCCGGCGTGGGGTCCCTCCCACGGCAGACCGTGCTCCCCGAACTGCTCCGTGAGCCCTGCCCGTGGGATGCAGTCCTTCAGGAGCAGACGGGTCCAGCGCGGGTCCCCCGCGGGGTCACCAGCCCTGCCGGCAAACCTGCTCCAGCGTGGGCTCCTCTCTCCGTGGGGCCGCAGGTCCTGCCAGGAGCCCTCTCCAGCGCGGGCTTCCCATGGGGCCACGGCCTCCTTGGAGCGTGCCCCCGCTCTGCCGTGGAGGCCTCCCCGGGCTGCAGGTGGGTTCCGCTCCGCCGTGGCCCTCCCTGGGCTACGGGGCACCGCCGGCCTCGCCACGGGCTGCGCCACGGGCTGTGGGGATCTGCTCGGGCGCCTGCAGCACCTGCTCCCCCTCCTCCTCCTTCAGACCCTGCCCTAGGTGGCTGCAGGGTTGTTGCTCTGACGTGTTCTCGCTCCTCTCTCTGGCTGCAGTTGCTGTTGTGCAGCGCCTCTTTCCCCTTCTTAAATATGTTCTCACAGAGGTGCCGCCACCGTGGCTGCTGGCTCGGCCTTGGCCAGCGGCGGCTCTGTCTTGGAGCCGCCTGGCATCGGCTCTGTGGGACGCGGGGGAAGCTTCCAGCGTTTTAGCAGCTTCTCACAGAAGACACCCCTGTAGCCTCCCCCCATCGCTACCCCAAAGCTACCAAAACCTTGCCATGCCAACCCAATACAAATGTTTACTTTTGGTGTTAAATATACATTTAGTATATTTACCATATTTTTAAACACAAATCCAGTAGCATAGAATGAACACTTCAATGCTATCTGAAGAGAATGAAAATACATCAACTTAAGAGACCTATTTGAAAATCTCAATCTCAATTTTTTTTTTTATGTCAATCACAGTAGTACCGAAGAAAAAAACCCACGTTGTTTAGACGCTTACCTTGAACTGACAGAGAAAACAAGCCGGACTTGCTAATTGTAAGTCACTCTACTATTGTACAAAATACCCTGGAAAATAGATCTTGTAAAATAACCTGTAACCATCTGCTCTTTTGCTTTTACAAATTCCAATAATTTTATACTGATTTTTCTTTTTATTAATGACTTTTATTTTCTTAGACTGTGTGTGTACCTACGGAGGCTAGGAATGATCAGTTGCAAAGCAGAGTTCACAGGAAATGTACGTGTGCACCAACCACATTTTCCTTAGGGTTTTTCTGTTGATGTTCTGCTTAGTCCTTTTCCCAATCTGAAACAAAACAGTATCTACTTAATTTTCTTTTGCACATGGTCCTGAGGTAAGAGTTTATTGCAGATACTCACAGGTACAACATAATATTTAGAAATATATAACTACTGTGCTTATCCCATTACTTCGGAGTAAGCTCAGCTGTTATAGTGTATGTTATTGTAGGTTGTGTATGATATTAGCTACTGCTGGAATTGATTCCTCAATTCACAGAATTTATTTTGCGTGTTTTAACCAATTTTGAAATTTAGTTCATAATTGTTTGGCGAGTAACAGGCATGATTAGCGTAAAATAACAAAGATAAATAAATTCCATCAGTTCTGGGGACAGGAGAGAAAAATAATACTCTTCGAATTCAGGATGACAGGTTTATGGATTGCGGTTTAAAGCAGGCTCAGCAGACGGACGTATTCGGTCGCGCACAGCTACCTGATATTTGGTTGTCAAAGACCTTGGACTGTGCTGGAAGCGGACGTATTTACCTCTCACATTTACAGACGGGTCAGAACTGAGGTCACGAATAACAGAGCGAAAGAAATCTGAGACTTTGCCTGCTAGCGCTGTATCTTGGGATGCAGCTCTGTTCTGGCTGAGTTAAATTTCTAATGCTCCCTGACCCTTGCTCTGTTATAAATAATCAGAAATATTCATTACAGAATGGCAATAGCTTTGGAGAAGTGATGGAGTGTATATTATAAAAGGAAAAATACATCCAATTCTCATAACTCCTTGCAAATTTTATTGGAAAGCCTTCAGCTGAATATATTCTCATCCTGCTTTAAGAAATGCTGCAAATAATGTGATGAGTTGAATTATCTTCAAATAATTCAGCTCATGTAGATGTGTGTGTACCTATTTCACAGTGCAGAGGTTCTGGTTTTCTGTTTTCAGACTGATACAGTATATTGAAATACTGGGGAAAAAATCTAACTTAAGGTCAGGTATCACTATTAAAGTCATAAGTCATATAGATTGAGGAGTGCTAACATGGTACTGCTTTGGTTTTTTCTGGTTTTGTGCCTTTTTAGTTTTCTGTAAGCTTGAATCGTTACCATTAACAGCCTGGAAAAGTCTACTTTTCCAGACTTTAATGAAAAAAAAAAAAATCTGGTTCCCGGCTCTGATTCCACAACTGGGTCACTTGCAATGGATGCGAAAGAAGAATGTGCTTTTGGTAATGTCATTGATGTGTATTCAAATTTAGTGAAGGGCGCTCTAGAACCGTGAGGCTCTTTTTTTGTATTAGTATTTCATTCTGGGGATAGCTTACTTGGGATAATTTTCCACTTGTTCTTGTGAAACTTTTTACATTTTCTGGGTTTTTTTCTCTGCTCCCATAAATGATAGAAGCTCTGTTGGTTTTGGAACTCTTACTGCTGCTTTGTTTTTCTCACCACAGGAAATGAAATTCCATAATGCATGTGCAAGCTGATGCTTTAATAAAAGAAATGAATTGTACAAGAGCAAGGAATGCAAGATTCACAGGCTTATTCAGGCTGTGTTGTGGTCTATAGCATACCATACCAGCTGAAGTTCTGATAGGAACGCTAAGTAAGATTTTCTTTTCTGTTCAGAGCAACAGAAGAAAAGCAGCTATTAGTTTTTGTTAATTAATTTAATAAATATCTGCCTTTAATTTCTAGCTTCAGTGCTTGCTTTTGGGTAAGACTGCAGAAGTGTGGTAAGGTGCAACATTTGCAAATGTTCAACTTGCTACTGAAAAGAAAAAAAATCTTCCCTTGTAGGCTTCAAGCACCAGTGGAACTTAGAAACTTTAGCGGAGATGGTGCACGCAGCTAAGTTCCCGTTCCATCCCATTCCATTCCTCTTAAAACTTCTTTGCATTTATCATTGTTACTATTAATATTCAGTACAAGTCATATATAAGGTTCCCGTGAACGGCACTGTAGTCTCTATGCAGTGTTTTCTAAAATGTTAAAGCACAACTTAATGTAGCTCTGAGGGCAGTATTTTCTATTTTGCAACTGTTTCTATTATTTATGCTTGTATTTGCTTCTATATTAATTTGTATTTGTTTCGGTTCTTTAATAAGAGGGGCAATTCTGACTTGTACAGTAGAGTAAAAGCAAATCATGTTGCATGTGGCAGCGGTTAGTGCAGGCTCCTGGGTTTAGGAAGCCCGGGTGTAGGTAAGTAGTGTCTGGAGCAAGTGCTCTGGCCCATATAGATTTGAAGTCTACTGTTCTTTCTGCAGAGACAACTTTGTATTTCCAAGGAAGTAAATGTAGATGGGCAGTTACATCTCATTCGGAGATCCGTACTGATTCCCTGCATAGATTCGCTATGCTCAGCCTAGTTCACTTTTGAAAAGGGAGAGTGAACTCTTACAGAGGGTTATTATGGCACGTTAACATTGTCTACAGGTGGAGAAAGTGCAGAGTCCCCTGTAAATTTACAGCCTTATTTACTGCATAATAAGTTCCCAAGGGAGATAAACTCTCAAGTGCAATGATCCATAGAGGCTAAGAAGAAATTGGAGGCAAGCAGACTCACCGACGTTCTTCAGCTGATTACTCATAAACCTTGGGAAAGTGCCATTTTAAACTCTGAGACAGCCTGATTTTAACCAAACAGTGCATTGTTTTAACTTAATGTTACCCTAGAAATCTTCATGTGTTGCCCCGGTAATTTATGTGATGTTCCTTTGCAGGAACAAAAATCTATCTTACACTTAACTCTTTTTGATAATTAATTCTCTCCCATCTGCTTACAGCTGGTATGGTAGAAATGTGCTGGCGTTTCCTCGTTTGCTCATGCCTTGGAGTCATCTTTTAATATAAATAGCTGTGAATCTCTCAATAATTTTGAAATGAGCCTTTTTCAGTTTCTGGCCAGCATCTCCAACTCCCATTCCTAGTTGCAATTTTTAGTATGTTGTTAGGGGAATGCAACCTGGCCTTTTTATACTATTTAATAGAAAGGTACAAACTGTACTTCACATATGATCCATCCTGCACTTGAAATAGATTTTTAAGAGCAGTACGATCAGATTCACATAAACAGTAACATCGTATCTGCGAGTTTATCTGTTTTCTTCTCTCTGAGAAGCTCCACAACTTTTAAAGTACGTTCTTTTTGCAACCAGGCAATAATTTCCACCTAATAAATAATTCCAGAGTGTGGCTGCTCCAACCAGCTTAGTTTATTTAACATGAGATAAGGCACGCCATATTTCCCCTTGCCTTGGATAATGCATTGTGCCTTTCTGTAGCGTAGTTTTAAAACAATATTTATCAAAAGGGTTATCTTTTGACCCAGTTTTTAGTGTAAATGTATCCAACTTGCATATCTTATTTATTGTAAAAGCTTGCAACAAGCCAGGAGAGAATTCCTCCAAAAGAAAATAACGCAGGGACAATGTAGCTGGCCACACACAAGGTTGTTCTTGAGACCTTGGCAAATAAGCTACGTTGGCTTAAGATTCAGTGCAGCTTTGCTGCCGTATCATAGTCTGCACTGTTGGTTTGCTCCTTGTGCAGTGAAGTAAGCAACGGTCTTACAGTGGAAAGAGAGCTCTAAGCATGATTTAATTAATAAAACGTGTGCGTGCAAGCTGTGGATGCACGTGGTTGTCTGGAGAGATAAATTTGGCCTTTGTAATTGCAGCTTCTAATGACAAAGGTTTTACTTGATTTTAAGGAAATGAGGTGATTGTGTGCAGCTTGACTGTGCTTAAGGATGTCTAATTTTCAATTAGGCTTTTATTCTAAAGTATTTTATTACTTTGTATTACTCTTAACTGGTGACAGACAAGTACTGATATGTATTTATATTTTTTAATTGTTAGATAGTTTTTAAGATATTAAGCATTCCTTTAAAATTACCGTCACCAAACCCAGTATTGAAAACTCCCGCAAGTCCTATTTTTCAATTAATAATAGAAATTGAAACACGCATCAGTCCTTATTCATGTGCTGTCAACTACTCTGATGAGCTGTTCATTTGTCACAGTAACTCATATTTCTCTAATACAGTTAAGACCTGCCGGAAAAGGACTTGAAGTGTGCAAATAACTTCCATTTAGTTAAATAAAAATTCTAAAAAATTGTTTTAAAAAAAAAACGGGAAACTTGGCTCTGTAAAATTAAATTATAGTGCTACTTTTGCATGAAATCACATACTTTGTCATTGCATTTTCAAATCAAAATATTTTATCTAAAAGCATAATTAAGATACATTTTGAAATTATTTTAAGTAAATGTTTTGTTCAAATGTTCAAGTTTGATCTTTTCAGGTTGTGTTTTGGTTTTCACAAACAACCGCATACGATCAATGAAATGGCTGTTATTTTTTATAATTTGAGTAAATATAATTCCAGCTAGAAAATGTCAAAGCTCTTCTCAAATCAGTGGAAAAGAACAAGGATGGTTTTTCTTTAGATCAAATAGTCTGCTCTCAGGCAGGACACATGGCAGGGATCCTAGCCAAATGCATGGCGGTACAGATACTATTCAATGTGCCTACAGGAGAAAGTATAAATCAAACCACGCTTCCAGTTGCTTTAACTTGTTCTACCCACTCATGAGGAAGGCAGCTGGTTAGTTCATGCTGTGGCATATATAAACGTGTGTTAAAGTCACCTTTGGTTACTCTTAAAGTACGAAACTGAATTGAATATTTCACATTTCATTGTCCTCTATATACAAACCTCTCTACAAGTACTTTTTCTCTTAATATGCTAGGGAAATCTATGCTTTTGTTTTATGTACTTTAAAGTTCATTCTGCTGCAGAATATGAGCCATAGAATGAATGAAATAATCATTGTGAATTTTGGCATGTTTTGCTGAAAATACGTACTATTTTCAGCACTTGACTACATACAATGTACCTTATAAAACCTTCTCATTTGCAGGGATCCGGCTGAGCAGAATTGACAGCCTGATACTAGCTAATGAGATTTGGATATCTGACTTCAAGTAGTTATGGTTCAGTAGCTACTATTTGCTCTGGAATGTGTGGGGAAAAACATTAAACTTTAACAATCCTTCGTGTGCTTTGATTGATATTTCTTCTTTCTTGAAAGAAACACTCTTTTAATTACGCATATCTACTTCTTTCTATTTCTTTTAACAGCTCATCTGTATTACCGGTATTCTGGTCATAAACCTAAGTATGGGCTTTGCAGTCGATGCTACCAAAAATGATAACTTCCAATACGAATTTGGAATTAATTGCAAGTATTATTGTCTAGTTCCAGGCTCTGATTTAATTGTCTTGTTTTCATATGAATAACTTATATGGCTATAGAAATGAGTACGTTTTTCTTCGCGTGTTCGAAGGTAGACTGGACAATTTAGCGAATCGAGGATTTTGGGAAATAAAGTTTCCTTCTTTCTAGGCAAGACGTGAACATCGGAGTAGTTATGTTTTAGGAGCGCTTTGCCGTACATAGAATAAATCCTAAAACAATGTGCATGGACAAAAACTGAAAAAACAATTTTCTAATAGTTTATACTTTCTGTTTTGTAATCCATCATTGAATAATAGTTTACATAAACAAACTACATAAATTTCAATATTTTATTTATGAGATCAAAATCTTAATGGGAACTGAACTGTTTTATTATCTTTTTTTGTTGTTTGTTAAATGTAGGTTAAAATGTAGTTGCAAAAAAATGCAAATGATTTTTAAAAAACCCTGATAGCAAACTATAAACGTAAAACTGTGATAAACTACAAATAATTACAATGTTATTAATTAAGTTTTATAATTAGCATTGTAGGTTTCTTGGGAAAACCCACCTGGTGAGTAAGATCTTGCACTTCATTAATCTGTATTACCACGTTCCAATTTCTTTTCAAGTCACTGCAAAGGTGGACTAAAGAGAACTTTGATATATGAGTCATAGAACGGGAAAAGGACATACTGAGGTTCTTGTTTACACAGCTATCTTCTCTCTGTGTTAATTTGTCTGAGCTGTAAATTCTCATGCAGTCCATAAATAATTTCTGACTCCTGACATTCCCATTAATGAAATCTCTAAAAGTACAAGTATTACATTACTGCTGGTGGTGATCCGGTCCACTACATTGCGTGAATACTTAGAAACATCCTTCAGATTTCAAGAGCAGCTCTAATTAAAACCTAGAGTTTGGGTAGTCAAGTGCCAATTAGTTCATAATTTCCACAGAGCACATGGAAAATATAATCTTCCTCCCTTTTTTCTTATCCTTTAGATGCAGCATAGCAGATGCAAAGCTTTGTGCTGCTGAAGCACCAGCTGCAGAGGATACCTTCAGTGGTACAGCGTTGAGCTGTATGGAGCTGCCATGCTAGCTGGGGCATTGAGAACGTCGTTACCTGCTTATATGGGTAGCCTGCTCCATTACCCAAATTTGCCCAGATACGTTTTTGCCTAGGTCAAACACTTCTGAACTGCCCCAAGTTATGTATATGCTACCGTTAAATCCTAAGATTTCTTTTTTTAAATGAACTTTCTTTTCAAAGTACTACAGAAAGATTATTCCATCTTTATCTGTGCAGTAGTGTAGGCAGCCAACGGAATTTTTGTATATGGAAAGGCAGCTTCAAATGTTATCCTAGTAACAGTTCTTTCTGGAACTAGTGAAGCAAAAGTTGTTGATAATTATAATAAGCCCATTACGCCTAGTCATGAGTTTAGTTCCATCAGGAAAAGTTTTGGATTATTTTCTCGTCTCTTCTGTTCTGTTGAGAATAATTAGTGGCATGATAATCTGCTTACCTAGAAGAGGAATAATAATTATTTTCCAGTCCCAATACAGCGTGTGATTTAAAACAAGGCCATTACACTTTTGAGTGGGTTTTTTATTGTTGGTTGAGTTTTTTAAAAATTAGAATTAAGAAAGCCATAAGTGTGAAACAGGTGATACGGTCAGTTAAGTTGTTTTGGGCTGCTTTTCATGAGCACAGTGCCACGGAGCTTGCTTGACTCTCTCACATCTAATAAGGCTACAAAAAGTTCCAGAGGCTTCTGGATACGACAGATTTGCAAGTGCAATTACAAGGATAAGTCCCCGGCAGGATGACTGTTCAGGTATGTGCTTAACATGACATTACATCATAATAAGTAGTAGTAGCCTTGCCCTTCTGGTTGTCATCGCAGCTGAAGTATGTAGAAGCAGACACCAAGGACACTTCCAGGGCTCTGTTTCCAAAGTGAATAATCTGCTACATTAGCAGCAACATTATGTATTTGCTGAAGATACAGCGATACCTCGTGATGTTTATGACTAGGAATGTCTGCTGTCTAATGCTTCAGCTGCTTTATACACAGTAAAATCAATAATGGTATTAGACAGTTTTATAGTTTTAAGTATTTCAGATAGCCATGCTGATGCAGAAGCTTGTTTTTTCTGAGGAAAGAAGATACGCGTTTGGTGTCTTAAATGCTGTATACGCTACAAGCTATTATTTCTCTTAGAAGCACAAAAAGCTATTCCTTCCAAAAAAAATTATGTCACTGTGTTCCTGTGACTAAAAAGAGAAACAGAGTGGCTAATTCCTGAATTTGTTCTTACTGGTTTTTAGGTCACTCCTAGGAATAGGTGCTTTGTTTCATGACAGCTCTTGGTGACTAGGAGCACAGTGATTTCTGTGTTGTTCCAAAGGCATTTGGGGTTGACTCAGCTGTTCTGGTGCTTTCTCAAAAAAGGTGCTAATCTAAATCACAGGCAGCAAAAGACCATGATCACTTCGAAATATGGAAGTTTTTATGGTAATTCGTACTATTGCTTGAAAGAAAGGGTTTAAGGCAGTGTTGACTACAGAGTTGGTGCACACATTGAAGGTGTCTGAAACAAGACAGCTCGGTCCCTGAATTATGCCTGGCATCTTTGTGTCATTTGAGTCCTACTTAATTTTGATGGAATCACGAGAAATGACCATTTATTTTCTGGAGCACTCACCAGTAGCTGTGCTTAGTTTCTTATATTCTCTGGCAGAAAGTTGCTATTTACTCTGGCACTGATAATTACAAGTTACAGTTTGAAGGACACCGTGGGGGGAATTCTGTGTGTACTGAGAACAAACTCCATATTACAATAATGACCATGTGTTCATGTAGATCATAAAAAAAAAAAAAGAAGGACTGGTACCACCCTGCTACTGTCTAAAGGAAATGTCAATTTCTTGCTCTAATAAAAGATAATGTGGAATTTAAATTCAAAATAAAAGAGCTATGACTGGGTTACTTAGATTATGACAATAAAGCAGAAATTTAAACTAGGTTATACGTATAGCAATACGTAAAGCATGAATTGTGGAAAAAGGTACTGACAACATCCCTTGTGCTTTTTAACACTTTATTTCTCCAAAAGAACTAAACGTCAATACCCTTTCTTCTCCCGTGAATAGTAAATATAATATATATTTTGTGATAATATTAGAATAATGTTTCTTCTCACGGTTTAATGCCTCCTTTCTGCATCACTAGGGAAGCTGCTTAATATGTGCAGAACAGCAGCAAAATTGTTAATAGAAGAGAAGCAGCTCACAGTGTAATGCTTAAACAAGTACTGTTGATAGAACAAACAGTGATGTCTGCCTTGTAAAGCACCACCTTCGAACAGAAGCAGCTTGCTGGTTTTATGTAAATTTTCACAGAGAAGCAGACCATGAAATATGTTCTCCGTAGAATACTTTTGCAGAGGATGGGGTATGTGCTTGCTGAGAAATGGATGTCTGGGACTGCAGTGGAGATGCCCGCTGCATTTCTTGCTTGGTAGACTACTTGTGACAACTTTTAAAACAAAAACACGAGCAGTTTGCGTTACCCAGCTGTTACCTTGGGCTGCTTTCCTAACTGCTTTATAAGTGTTGTGTGTGTGCAAGTATTGTAGCAGTTTTAGGGGTCGACAAGTCAGACAATAAAGCCGTTTCTTTAGTGTATTATAGGTACAGTCTTGGTTTGTATTCACTAACTTGTGTATCGTATTTATGGCCTTGTTATTTTAACATCTGTACATGACTTAGAGAGATCATAGGTTACATTAAGGCAGTTTGTCTCCTGCAAAAGTTACAAAGCAAAAATGATTACGTACGGAAAAACTGGTTGTATCTAATTGCAAGAATAGCGTACTCTCAAAATCAATATCCTTGAAAGAAAAAAGAATTAAAAGCAATAATAACATCTATTAGAAGTTAAATTGCTATGATATGTTAGGGTATGTTACTAAAATGGCTTCCTATCTTTTCAGTGGTGCATTGAAAAGTAAGGCAGGATGGATGGATGAGTCATAATATCTGTTATTAAAAAATGGTTAGGACTCTCCACTATCCTAGGGTCATTAGGCAGCTTAATGAGAAATAATTCTAGATCCAGAAAAGGACTGTCTTGCCCCATACCTTCTCATAACTGGGTGGAGTATCTGTATCCTTGTAGTCCAGTGTGAACACAGTATAACTTGGGTTATGCCTCATCCTCCTTAACAGATAATATACAACGCTTTCCTGAAGGAAATGAAATAGAAATAAGGCTTTCACGAAATGGGTAGAATGGCTGCCATGCATGTAGGAATGCAAAAGTGAAGTATGTAATGAGAAACTAGAACCTAATTGACTGACTAACAGCTATTCTTGCAGACTTCTCAAAGCCTGCCTGAGTGGAACCATGTTCTTCTATACCTTTTCTTTTAAGAGTTTAAGTGGGAAATACGTTGTGCAAAGCAGATGGCGTGAATACACATTAATCACAATTGGTTTTTTCCTTTCCTTATTCTGATAATATTTTCTTTTCACCAATACTGCACTTGTTTTTCTTTCTGTTTAGGAAACCTTTTGATTTATTTATACGTTTCTTGATTGCTGATTTTCTATTTTAAACACGGGGACTAGGGCTACCTAATTCTTCTAATGCATAGACTTTGAGCGCAACGTTGTGTTAGCACATTATTGACCATCAGTGGAACGAAGGTACAGACTGGAATACTTCTCAGGTAGGATTAGTAGCATTTGGGTATAAATATGATTTACATAATCTTTCATTAGGGTGGATAGATAGCAGGTTGCACCCTTGTATAATGCTGGATAGATAGCAGGTTGCAATTTAATTTTCCATTAGTTCTTTAATTAAACATGAAGCCCAGACCAAGTCTAATTACGTAGGTGAAACATTATGTTTGTCAGTATATGTTACAATTTTGTTGAATCAATACATTCCAAACTAAAACTTTCCTGTGGAATTGTTCTGATGAGCTTTGTTGTAAAGTGCTCTAAGTACTCTGAACTACTGGGTCCTTAACTGCCTCAGTTAAGGCAGTTCATCAAAAATTTGTATGTACCTTTAATCCTAATTTCTCCCCACCTTAATTCCTTTAGTTCTTGTCCATCACATATTTCATCTCACAAAGACTCCATGAAAGTAGATTCATCATTATTAGTGAAGTCAGATACCCCAGTGATGAATGTTGCAAAATGGTAGGAGAGAGATGAATAATTCTCCCATCAAGAGGTGAACAGATCTGTCCTGAGAGCTGAGTTTGAATTGTGCAGTAAAAATTAAACAGCTCGCACACTAATGAAGACACATCAACAGAATGAACTGTGCATTAATTGTCAACTCTGTGTCCATGTGATCAAAACCTGTATCAAACTGGGTACATAGAGAGGCCTCAGAGGTAGCAAACGCAAGCTTGTTTCAGGCATATCATCTCTTGGAGTACTTGACTTTTTCAATCTTAACAGTGTTCTGTCTGAAATTAGTGTGTGAGGGATTATACGTATGCACACGTGATTCCTCCTGATTGGTCAAAGCTTCCATGCTTCTACAGCATGTGGGAAACTTTACATACCGAAACTGGTAATTGTTAAGTATTTTTTTAAAACTTGCAAGAAATAACAAGAGCAAGAAGTGTCAACAATAGCAACTAAAGTGCATTCTGCCAACATCACGCACTGTTGTAGTGTGCTTGTGACTCTTTATTTCCTAGATTTCTTTGGGCTACTGACATCTCTATAATTAAGCAGAGTTTGAGAACTATCTTAGAAATAAAGACCTGGGAAAGCCCCCAACAGCCTCCCCCTCTCCCAGCTTTGGGCACAAGCATGTAGAAAATGGCTTTATGTGAGCAGTAATGACGAGATGCTTATTTTGTCTTAGCAATCACCTTGGATTGAGACTGTTTTCTTTTTACGCCACAATAAATAATACTGCATTTAAATAAGAAAGTAAAAATGAGATGAGAATGCATAAAAGAGTAAATTGTGTATGGCCCACCCAATGAACAGTGCAGACAGTACATGCTCCGAATAAAAGTTGAGGTAGTTAGCTCCCTCTGAAAACTAATGCTGTGCTTACGAATAACTCTTTGGAATGAACAATGGCAGATAAACGGTTGTTTCTGCCATTGCGGTTTAGAATCCTAACCCTCAGAAAAGAAAGACAAATTGCATACAGGAGTTTTAAAAGCCTTGATGGAATTATCCTCATGTTTCTCTTAATATTCCTTGAGGTAATCATCACATAACTCATTTTTAAATGAGCAAAAATCTCTGCTCTTTTCAGAAATAGTTTCACTGAGAGAGACAGAAGAGACAGACTTACAAGAAACATTTCTTCCTTTTCTTTCTTTACTGAATTAGAACTGAGTGTATTTAAAGTGCTTCTCTGGTTCTGCATATCACGGCATCAAATGGTTTGAGTCTGTTGAGGTGTGAGGAGCATTAGAGTGATATAATTTACAGGATCACTCTGGATATGTAATTTGAATTCCTGGCTGAGCTGTTCTGAACTAGGAAGTTCAAATAAGAACAAGTTCAACACATGTCTGTATCTTCTCCACCTAAATGGAAAGGAATGAAAGAAAGAAAGAAAGAATTGAGATTTAGTTATCCTGTAAAATGTAAACATTACAACTTACAAAAAATGTGGAGGACCTACAGGCAATCTGGTTTTGCCCAAATACTCTGCTTTAAATGGCATTTTCACCTTATATTCTTTCTGACATACGAGGTACTTCAGATCATGCGCAAACATCTTAGACACATCTTTGAGTGTAGCAGGTATACCACAATTGTATCTTAGACAGGATTGCAAAGGAGAGAATTTTTCCTTACTGTATTGCTCGTACCTCAACTTCTTGTTGAATTCTTGACCTGCAGGTTAGTGATTATGTTTTGGTGCTTACGTAGTGGAATCTCAGTTTCTTGTGCAGTTCTGTGTACGTGCAGGATAGAATAAACGCGTACTTACTGCTGAGTAATGTAATTATTAATTAACGTTGGGTAGATCTTACTGTCAATAATGTTTGGGGGAAAAAAAAAAACAAAGGTAGGTTCCGCTCAGAATTATCATCCGAGTTGGAATTTACTTAGGTATCTGTTAACAGAGATGCCTATTAACTGCATCACTTGAGCGTGCAGGCTACATGTCGTCTTTAGTAGAGGTCTTGCTGGTTCACGGTCAGTTAGTGTACAGTTTGTCCGGAAGTTAATTTAGTTTTTAATTAAGCCATCATAAATAAAATAAATAATAGGAAAGCCATATGACATTCAAAAATACTTTTTATATTTCTAATAAACATGAAGATGTAAAATGGTATAACTTCTAGTAGATGTAATTTAGAATGCTTTCCTTTTTTTGCAGTGTTTCCATATATCTAGTACAACTGGAAACTACCTTTCTGAGAAACTCAGGATCAGTCACTTCAGAAAGCGCTAAACTCAAAGAGGTTGTTTGTTATCTACTGAAAATTTTCAGAGAGACTGTTGTTACTGCCTTCAGTGGTAGATAAAAGGTTCTTACTACAAACACATTATTTAATGAGTTGACTTTTCCAATTTTTAAATAAGTTCTCTTTAAAATATTTTAAGAAGTGTTAAAAAATTCACATTGGATAGTATGAAGGGGGAGGGGGGGGGAAGAACATGAAAGAGAATGTACACGCAATGAATGAGTGTCAGTTCAAAGACACCTGTGACCTTCCTGTTTAATGAACACAAACCGGGCGCCGTTCTGTTTTATAATTGCAGTCAGACCAGCAGCGATCTGAACTAATGCTATTCTTTATTCTCTCACTGCATTTATTCTCTAAGTGCTCTGATTGTGGTGAAAAAGCAGGAAATACTCTGCTGAAGCAGTGTGCCTAAGATGAGGAAGAATAATGGTAGCTCAAAACTGCAGTGCAAATTGTGTGTGGTTGTAAGACACAAAACATAGCAGAAAGAACATCTGGTGTGATGGAGATCTAAAGGAAAGCATTATATTCTGATTCTTTTAAAAACTGTTTAGTCCAGGGTAATCTACCTCCACTTTTTTTTACAAGTCCATTTTTCGGTAAGGACTACAGATTTTTTCAGGCTTTCTCCAATTTCTTGAGAGAGCAGCTGAGTGCTATGGTGACCACACCAGCTTTGAAAGTATTCTTTTAATTTGCCTAACAATAATAAAATTCTTATTCAGGTGAATGGTATTTTCTTATATCTCTTTTTAGTTTTCTGTATCATGAAGATATACAAACAAAAACTGTTTTCAGTTGAAAGATGCGGAAACTGATATAGAAAGAGTTTAGGTACCTGAGATCATACAAGATACCAGTGGTAGATCTAGAAGTAGCAAATGCCTCTCCTGATTCCTGTTCCTTACCTGTTATTTACATCGTTACAGTATTTTATCTTCTTCATAATAGTATTCACAAAGTTTTGTCCTTGCACAGGTGTAAAAGACAGTGAGAACACCGTTCATAAAGTACGTTCATAACCACATTCCTCTAGGAAAAACTACTGTAGCAAAGGGTTTTTATTTAAGAAATATTATTTTTAATCAAACAGAATCACTAAATATATAGCTCATCTCTTTCAATGTACGTATCCATAATTAGTAAGATTCAGCTGTCAGGCCGATACAATGCAACTTGTAATTATTTTATTGGTGAAAAGTCTCATAATTACTGGATAGTGGTTCCAGGCATTCAATGCACAGCTCCTTTAGTAGTGTTATCCACTAAGTAAAATTTAATTTACCTATTGTATTATCATGATCTCTGGTTCTATTCACTGGAACATTTTGTCATCAAGAAACATTCCAACAGTTGTCTCATGAATATATTTCTGCCTGTCTACGCATTCCTCGGTTTTGATAAGGAAATGTAAGAAACGTTCACTGGAAGAAATATCCTTAGAAGTATTTTTTAGAGCTCTTTTTATTACAATTGGTAGACAATTATGCTTTTTGCCAATAAGGTGAGATAAACTGGCTTTGACATTGGATTCAGACTTGTTTCTAGCATGTTACTTAGCATAGAGTCATAGAATGGTAGGGGTTGGAAGGGACCTCTAGAGATCATCTAGTCCACCCCCCCGAGTTATATCCTTAGATTTCATTAGAACTGCTTTTTCATCATCCGTTTGCTGAATAACTTCATTAAACAGTCTGCCTTCATTCAGCAGGACTGCTGAAAAATTTATTTAATCTGAATTGTATGTTAAGGAATTCCACATTTTCTCATGTGTTTTATGGTCATTGGCCTTTAAAGAAGCATGGCAGTCACAGCATATACTGGGTTTTGTGAAGCACTTTGCAAACTTCTGTCTTTAGGATGCTATTGTTTCAGAGACACAATACGTATAAATCAGAATCTTTATAAAATTTCCCATTTGCTCTCACTCGCTTTTTGGTACAATTGCATAAAAGACCTTTCTGTTAAACGAATTTCTGTTTCTAAAGGATTTTAAAACTTTACAAATCCAGTAGACGTGTGTGCTCCATTATTCTGGATATTGTGATCATCCTGAACGATGTCAGCATGAAGAGCTTGTGTCTGAAAAGCAGTCTTACAGTTCTGATGCATTTTAAGATCATAAGATCATTTTAATTTTAAATAAGAATATCTACAGAAGGACTTAGGATAATGTAATGAATCCATTTCAAAGTTCATACATTTTAGTTAATTCCAGTTAACCTTCTTGAGTATTGTCATGTCGGTAAATTCCTACAAACAGCCTATCTCTAATGTAGTAATGTAGATGAACAGGCGTGCTTCTGGCATCTCTGTCCAGAATGAGAGCAGAGAACAACTTTCTTGAAGACGGTTCTTTCTTCTGGGATATGTTGCTGTGCTTTGTCTGACTAGCCTCACTTACAGGATTTTTTTAGCTTGACTTTTCTAAGGAAGAAGAAAATGCCCCAAACGCTGCTATGTTTGCATAAGTGAATGTGCAACAGAATGGACTGTAACTTCAGGATTATCCCAAGTATCAAGAACCTAACTTTTTCTAGGCTTCTAAGCATCTGTATTTATAGAAACGTATGCTTTCATCACTTCACAGCATCACCATTGGAGTCGCACCCCTTTATCATGTGTACATATATATATCCATTTTGGGGTTTAGGGTGTTGGGGGGGGGGTTTGTATGTGCGTGTTTGTTTTTTCAATAGTGAGAGGTTGTCTCGTCTTTTTCTAGTCAACTGTGTCAATTGAGCGAGAGCATTACCTTGGGAAGACTGTTAGCCCTTACGCCTTGCCCTGAATCCGCATTGCAAAGAGAGTGCATTCTAATTCAAGTGAAAGCCGGTCCCGCGTTACAAGCTGTACATCTACCGTTAGCCTGTCAGGATTTAAATCGCTTCCAGTGTATGTGAGAGGTTTTCAGATAGATCAATTGTGTTGTAAACCCCGGGTAAATCAGCAACGCTGACATAATCTAAATGATTAAAAATTTTGCAAAACACATGAGGTAACGTTTTCAAATTTCTGGCTTCATGCTCAGATTTTGGATCAGAATTGCGTTCCGATAGGCCCACTCGTTCCTACTTACTATTTACATTATCCTATCTTGTCAGATTCAGAATTTTCTCCTTATCTTTTGTCCTTTATGCCATATACAGATTGCAAATTACCTATTTCCTATCACTTGTAGCGTGCATGCTCGTGTGTTCGTGCACAAGGAATGGATCGTGTAGATCATATAGGTATTGTCTAATGAGGAGATAAATAGAAAGTCATTTTGTCATACATTCCTTTCAAACTGAATCAGTGTTTAATTGCACAGTGTTTTCATTACACTGCAGCTCATATTTAATTGCTTAGTACTATATCAAGTCTCATAGGTAGGGCAGAAGTAAATGCAAAAGGTGGAGTTAATCTTCAGCTCTTTTTCTCTAAAAACTTTTAAGGACTACTTTATCCAAAAGCAATGCATTTCAAATTTATAAGGAACTTTCTTCAAGACCTTTACCTTCAAGGCTCCAGAATCTTCGTACTGTGATTTGCCCAAACATGTTAAATGTGAGAACAGTCTCTAAAAATAAAGTAGTCAATGAACAATTTTTTTTAAGTTTAAATGTAATCACATGATATTGGACAGGTTATGTTCACATGCCTCACTGGAAATAAATTTTACTTTATTTTCCAACAAGTTCGCTCTCTTCACGTGGTTTCTCTTCCCCAGAGCGCTATTGCAAGCAGCTCCTCTGCCCCTTTCTTGCTCTAACTTACTGACATTTGCTCTTCAATCAGCTCTTCTCATTAGCAGCAGCAGATTTCCACCTGGTTCTCTGTTTTCCTCCTTGCAATATCCTACACTCATTCTGGATGCTTCAGCTTAGAGAGTAATGGCCAATTTCTTTTGAGCTGTGTATTTCCGTGTTCGCGTTTTCATTTAATCTACGGCCCTACTATAACTTTTCTCTGCACCAAAATAGCTTTTTTTTACTATTTTATTGAACACTGTTCTCTCTTTGAGGCATGTTGTTGTTTCTCCTTTTCCACAGATGTCTTACTCAATACTGCCATCAGCTTTTCCCTTCATGTAGCACTCTACATTTTTTGGACTTGTTTTAAAATTCTCTCAAATCTGTGGTGCCTTCTTATTCTTCCCTTGCTTCCATTTGTTTTTATATCACTGCATAATATCTTGTCACTTTCTTCTGAAAAAAACCTGACAAAATGAGGTGTTTATCTATGCCTTCCTGTTGGTTTGACATTCTTTTCTCCATCACAAACATCCTTTGTTACAAAGAAGCAAAAGTTTCTCATCCACTTCCTATTCTAAATGTTCTGCTTGTCCCGTCACGTTTCCTTGTATTTCTTCCACTGTTTTTATCTTTCCTTTTATTTCCCTTGACAATAAAAACATGATTAAGCCTTAAGCCTCTCAACCTTCAAGAAAACCAAGCACCTAAAACACTGTTTCTCCTCTTCTCTCCATTTTCTTCTGGCTTATGCAGTATTCTAATTAAGGTTCTGTGGAGCTCTTTTTCTCTCAATCTTACCCCGCTCCAGCTTCTGCACCCACCTAAAACTAGTGTTACCAAACTTTTTAGTCACGCATTTTTAGTTGAAAGTCATTCTTGTGTTACCTGAGCTATCGGATGCTCTTACCAGTCAGCCACGCTCTTTTTTTTTGATCTCTTGTCATGCCTTGTGTTTTCTTATTCCATCCTGTTATGGAATTTGTTTGCATTTGCCTTCCATTTGTCGTACTGTATTTTGTTCTTTAAGAGCACACACCTTTTTATTTCGTAATTAGGGCTTCTATTTTTTTAATAATACAAATCATAACATTTTAAATGAGCTTAGCTTTTCCTTAAATTATATTGTTTCAGTCAAAGAAGCTAGTAAAGTTTAAGTAAGGAATGAATTTGAGAACGTGTACAGAAATGGCTTACAGAACTAAAATGGTTAAAATGAAACGTGGCACTAGCATTAACAATTTTAGGACATTACTTGAAAGCGTGAAGCTAAGTAACGTTTCCAAGTCGTAAGTAGCATAAAGAGTACTGTAAATTAGGGGTAGATATAGGGTAATAATCACACCTACCTGGAGTCAGTGTAACTATTTTATACAGTAATTACAATGCTACATGATCATCTTCTTATATGAGTGATGTTTCATCACATAAGCAAAAATGGGAGAGGAAAAATAAACCAAAACACAATACTTCATCCTACACTGCATTCTATGGCAAGTCATTCCAAGTAATTATGTTGCACTTGTCAATGACTTTGTAAAAAAATCCAAGCGTACACTTATGTCAAATTCAGAAATCCAAGGATTTCAAGACTCTGTGAAGTCTGTAGATATTTTTGACCAATACCTCTGAGAATTGTTCACCAAAATCTGGGTGTAGATCTTTGAAAAACTACCGTGGAACATCATACAATCTGTGTACAGCAGAATCTCATTGTGTAAACAAAATGTTTCTAAAGCACTTCATGACATGAGAGGAATGAAATGGCTTGTAAAACATCAGCTTCTGCTGTTGAGTAGATCAAGCTGCTTTAATGAGAACAACATGCTGCAATTCTATGGCTTTCTGTGAAATAGCGTTAGAGCAGACAGTTGCAATTTGTAGCTAATCGGAGGGGTTGGCTTGAAATCTGGCATTGCAGTCAAAGTTGGTAGGTATCTATCTCATTTTTTACATATGCACACGAAACTTTTAGGTGATCTCCGTCTTCAAAACGTTCTAGTTTACAATAAGGTTTTGAAACAAGTATTTCTGTATTTGTAACTGTAACTTTATTTGTAACCCGTAACTGGAAATTTGATCTAGCCTTTAAAAGTTGTGATTGAAACCACCAACACGGGTACAAGATAACTGTTGCATATGAGTTTTAAAGACTGAGTATTTTTGCATCTGATATTAGTGTTATAACATTATTAAAGTTAATATTGTTTACAGGAAAAACAGCTACTGGATCATTATGGCATTACATATTCCAAGTGTGCTGGTTTTCATGTGGACTTTCCCACATGATTTGACCTCTAGTACAGTAAATTTTGTTCTTAAACATTGAGAAAAAGTGTTTTAAGGGTAGTCCATATATGTCCATAAATGAGAATATAATTTAGAAGTAAACTCAGGGCTCATCAGAGATTCTGTGCAGTGGAAATTAGCATATGAGACTTTTTATATAAAGATAGAAAAGAAAAACAGTTATGCAATACATATTCATAAAGCTATATCCATAAAGCTCACTCTAAAGTGTAGGATTATTGCATTAAAGTAATTCAAATTTTCAGTGAAAATGCCCTTAAACATCAAATAATAATTTCTGCAATCTTGATTATTATTGTCCATATGTGATTCGGTAGTATCTTACTCGGAGTCTGAGATTAAACTCATGAATCTGTAATCTCAAATACTCTGTTGTTCATGTGACCTCAGGTAGAAAATAGTCAATAATTTACTTTTCATTTAACCTTAGATGGAAACTAACCAATTGCCTTCTTTCACGACTCATGCTGATTTAGAAATGAAAGCAGGAAGAAAAGCTTTCCCCCCAGAAAAAAGATTCACTGTGTTCTAGGGGAGTAACAAGAACAACGAAGGAAAAAGTGTTTTATTACAACTGCAATCAGAATAAGCACACTTTTTTACATTCTGTTCCTTCAAAACTTTATTAAAGAATATTACTTCACTGTTTCTCTTTCAAGAAAATCTCAGCTATGGCTGGAATATGCAGGCAGGGAATCGTATACAGGGGCTCTTGGGCTGGAAAGGGAGCTCAGGGTGGGTGGAGTGACTCTCCCCACGGGAAGGCACCTTCTGATCCACCCGTGCCCCAGCCTTAGGCAGAGGTGAGGGGCAGCTGTAGGTTACAGGACATAAGTTGTCTGTGTGAGATGGGGTAGGAGGAATACAGGCTTTGTGATACAATTCTACTTTTATTTCCTTTATTATGTATAACCCAAACTGCTGCTGAATCAGCTTTTAAAAAATAGCCATTGGCTACATAGATGAAAATATAGCATACAAAGCTAGAACAACAAAAAAAGTCACATTTTGGAAAAAACATTTAACTAAATATTGTAGTTTACTGTAGAGCAAGGGTGCCTAAGGATGCAAGCAACAGAGGACAGCAGATGCGTGGAAACAACCTGCACGTCATGACACTAGAGATCCCAAAAGTATAAATGCAGTTCACAACTGGCCAGTTACTGTTCACTGAAGGAATGCAGCCATCAAAGCTGAGTGGAACTCGTTTGGGGGGAAAACAAAGAACATGTATGCATGTCAAACATGTTTCAAATATCCTATGGTGAAAAGAAGATTAAAAAAGGTGTATTTAAAAAAAAAAAAAAAGACGCGCAGCCCTTACAAAGCGTGCAGAGAAAGAACTGAAAGAAGTGCCAGGCTGCGACCCTGTCTCTGCTGTGAAGGGCACCGCATCTGCTTATCTGCAGTGGTGGTGTTTGGTCTGCTGTTCAGTACAGATTGCTACTGCGGATTTAGGAAACGCTTGGGAAGTACCACCTTTCACTTCAGGCATCTTTTTGTGCTTGTGAAAACTGGCGCTGTGGGCCAAAACGTGGCTGAGTAATTTCAGATCATGCAGTGATCTTCGTGGGGTCAAAGAGCTATGCGGGAAATGGTTTTCATAAGCTGGTTGTTTGAAATGTGTTTCCAGATCTTTCTATCACACTGCAGCATAAAAAACCAAGCAGAGCTACATCATCTGCTGATGTAAATTACTGTTTCTGAAGTCTGTGTTAGCTCAGGATCCGCCACCAGAATTTTTTGCAGAAATTTACACATAGCCAGAAGGTTTGCTTTGCCGAAGCAGTTCAGGCTTTATTTTATACCGCTACTTGGAAGAATATGTAAATTGTAGGGGCACCAGACTTTTTTCTTCTTGCCTCCAGATGTACTATTTCAATTCTGATATTGCCAGTTTGTCTAAGCAAGGTTGGATTAGGTCAATGCTTCATGTTATTCCTGAAGTATCCGAGTTTTCCTTGGAGTCCTCTCATTGAATAAATTGCACTTTAAGTCAATACCGAGCAAATCACTGTGTTCAGAGGCGCTATCGCAGACAATGTGTCAAACAAACGCCTCTTGAATTTGAAACTTCTTATTGGTAAGAGTCACCCACAAAAATAAACACTGGAAAAATGTGACCAAAAGAAATTTGTTCTTGAACTATGTAAACATACAAAACCCTCCTGTACTTTGGCATATATTCTGAGTGCAGTACTTATCTACCAAAAAACCCTGTGCAACTTAAAATATCAGTTTTGGAGTGTTTAATAATTGTCGATAATTTAATAAGAAAAAATACTAAGTTTAAAGAAAATCAGTCCCACTTTTTTTTTTGCTAATATTCCGGTTTTTAAAAAAAATTCTCTGTTTTTATTCTCATGTCTTTGACCTATTATTCTGATAATGACATCAGGAAATGAGCAGTTCCTGCCTTAAAAAATTATTATAATAATGGAAAATAGTTTAACATCTGTTACTTGAGTCCGTATCATAGTGCTGTCTCCTCACTAACATTGCCCAATACTCTGCTTATTATAAAATTTTTTTACACATGATTGTCATTCTGGCAGACTTCTAACTCTTGCTTAAATCTAGCATGCTAGGTAACTGCTGGAAGCTTCTCAGAAAAAGCGTGCAGCAATTCTTGTGCAGTATTATGGCAAAGACTACATTCGGTTATTAATACTGGAAGCATGCACAGGAGGATGTTCTGTTCTGAAGCCTGAAATGGAAGGTCCATGAGTCTTGTCATTGTTTGTCAGGAAATAGTTTTACTGTTTCTCATTCAGACAAATTCTTGGTTGTTGAAATACATTTCAATTTGTTCAGTCCGATTAAATCTACCTTAAGGCAAAAATTCAATATACAGCTGAGTCAGATATACCTGCTGTCAGCTGAGGCAAAAAATAGGGGAAAAAAGTAAATTAATAAAGTATTTCTCATTCTTTCAAGTATTTTATTACTGTGGAGTATTTTATTACTGTGGAGTACCTTAAAATGTACTTGTATGCAGTAATATTCTGCTGTAGCCCCAGGAACTTGTGAATATTCTCGCAGTTAGCCCAACACCTCAAAAAGCAAGGAAACGCAGGGGCAGGACAATTATAGTGGATACTGCTTTCTGAGATGCTACTGCAGAATAACGTATATTGCTGGGAAAGTGGCAAATGCCAGCTGACCCCCGATATACAGAAAATGAACTTATTGCTGTCAATGGCATGAAAGCCTGAGACCATTTCTGTTCATTTTGTTGCATAGCAGATTCATACTGTTATAACACCACTACTGGAGAGGCACTAACCTCTAAATAAGCAAACAAAATTTTCACTCTAAGCTTGTGTTATCAAAGTTTTATTAGGTTGCATGAAAAAATACTGCTCAAGTACAGTTTGCTTTAAATTAACAAAAAAAATTATTCTATAGAATAAATAGAAAAAAATCAAATAGTTTAATTCAACACAAAACAGATACCACACAGTATGGCTGTTCATTAATAACACTGTCACATTTCTTCTCCAGATGGAATGGGAGACAAGAGGTAAAAAAGGCAAAATGCTATAAAAAAAAAATCAGATAGGGCAGAATTTAAATGAGGTTTTTAGAATAATAAAGGATATTACTGAAGTGACAGTGTTACACTAAATAATATCTATCACATACATGCACACAGAGATACATATATGGAGTACTAACGTCTTCTCTGAAATACAAACCTTGATAATATTTTAAAGAAGCGTCATTATGTAGCAAATCCTAAACTGAATGTTGAAGATCTTTAGCAGAATCCGTAAAATAGTTGTGCTTTGTAGTTGAGCACTGAACTTGACTCACATAGCCATTAAGCAGGTTCAGCCATTTGCACAACACCAGTAAGCACTGTTGGGTTGGATTTTGCAAATTAAGAATGCCATGCAGTTCCTACTATCCATGACATAAAGCAGCATTATAAAGTCACCCTTTCGTAGGTAGACCGAGGATAAATTAAGACTGATGGTCTTGCTGTCATACTGGTAAGAAGCCTGCTGCTTGGTGCAGGTCAGAGGTACGTTGGCTCTGACTGGTGCAGAACTATGAAAACCCTGTTTTCTTGCGTTTGTCATTGTCTGTGCCACTAGGCTAAAAGATCACACCGTAAAAGTTAATACATACCATTTGAAGGAACAAAAGTAGTAGTAATTCCAACCAAGGGATGAAAAGAGACCAGCTCTTGGAAGAATCTGTAAAACAATTTCGAAACTGCGATGTTCCACGATTGTTATGATTAGGAGGAATCTCAATTTTAAAACAAAGGTACGTGTTACTCTCAAATCTGTGAATAGCAAAGAGGTCACTAGAGATTTAAAGATCAGATGCTTTTCCCTTGGAAAGTCTCAAGGTTGAGAAAACTCAAGAATGACCTTATTGCAGAAATATGAGACTGGCAGCTGCAGCAGTGTTAAAGCTTTCTGACTTAGAGGCAGTGCTGGAGGCGGCTGAGAAATGGCAGAAAGACTCCTTGGCGATACTACAAGACGTGTCAGGGCACACTTCTGAAATGACTAAGCAGCTATTTTAACATACTTTGGTTGGTTCCACTAGTGATACTGTCACCCATGTCATATTTCAGCACATCAAACACTATGTTATATAAAATAGTTTCATAATTCAGTTAGAGGCCTTCAAGTCAACTGCTGTGCAAGGCTTCATGTTTGTATCAAAGCTGGCCTGTCCTGACTATCACTGTAACATAGTTCTGTCAATCTGTAATACTCAGACTATCCAGAAAAGTTTTCTCTCAGCTTATGTAGTGCAGCAAAGTCGGTGTACGAGGAAAGAAGTGATGTGATTACACTCTATATTGTGGCAGGATTGTGAAGTTACGAAGTAAATAATTTTAAGCAATTATTTCCCTCTGAAAAGACAGGAGGGCCGAGGGGGAAGACTTTAAAAAAACTCAGTATTTATTAAATGTTTCCTCAGGTGCCAATGACTCAGTCAGAACTGGTTTCTTAAGTATTTCATAAAAGTTGTCTCGAGGAAACTTATCTGTCAGAAGTTTACCCACTTTGCGCAGCTGAACACTGACCGCTTTCCAAACTGTAGCAATTCTTTCAAATAGTTGCACTAGGCTGCTTTATCAACAACTGCTTCAGGAGGAGCGGGGTTCTGTGAAGCAACCAAAGCACCGTGCCAGTGCCTTTACTGCCTAATGATTTTTGTTTCTATTTGTAACAAACCCTTTGTACCTTCTTCCTGAAATAGGAATAGGACTCTTCATAAATGCAGTAGTAAATCTCAGTCGTGGCATAAGTACTTTTTTCTTACTGTATTTTGTTGCCTGTTGTTATGCAAAAGAGACTCAATAGTAAACCAAAAGACACCCTGTAGGGTACACAGCTCTTTCCTCCCTGGGGGGAGAGAAGAAAGTTGAAACAATATACAGCCCAGGTGAAAGAGTCTCATTAAAAGCATTTACCCCCTAGCGCCCTGACAGGTAAAACTGCCAAAGTATCAAGGAGAAATGACTATTTAGACTGTAGAAAATAGAACACTGCTAAAATTACATTAAAATCAGGAAACAGAAGCAAGAGACAAACAGTAAAATAGGATGAAGAATGCAGTTCATAGAAAATGCGGTGACAACTTTGTTTCCCTTCAGTCTTTACTAATTTCCCATGATGTTCTGTACAACCTTTTCCGTAATGAGGATTTACGACTTAACATGGAGAAATAGGGAAAACTGTGCGGCTGAAGAGCTCTGTGACACAGTGCTTAGAGGTAGATGGTTCAAGTGCAAACTCTAGATTTCAGCATGCAGTAGGCTCATAGAAACTGCCAATTGTTTTGGCACAAATAAAAAAAAAAAGTAGACTATGCAGTTATGAAATAATGCAAGTAACAATTTACATCTGTGCCTCAGTAGGCAAAGGCTAGTTTCTAATGTAGATCATAAAAGTTTATGGTCGTGTTGTGGTTCAAATCCATCAACAGGCAAATAAATGAGCTATTTGTCTTCTTTTCTTGCTGTGTTTGCTGTTTTTAAACAGTTTAGGACTACAGTTTGTTCTGTGAAAAGTGCATTACTCGTTTCTTTACATCTGTATTAAACAATTCCACTTACGTAATTACACGTTAATGAAAAATAATTAATAGGGTAATGGATTAGGACAGTGCTATGAAGAAAAAGAGAGGAAGGCTTACAACTTGAGGGGAAAAAAAATCCAGACACAAAACAAAAACCAAACCAAACCAAACCCCACTCGAGAGAGTAAATTTATTGGGATTTTTGTGGGGAACATCTTGAGATCTGGTCAGAGTCAATGTATTGTGATTTAGAAATTGTTGCAACTTTCACAAGCAGTGATCAGTTGTTCTTGTGGTTTGTGTTGATGAATTTGAAGCACTACCAGAACGAAACAGAAGTCTGTTTTTACTTCTTTTGGTTTTTTTTTCCAAAGACAGAGGAACATAAGTTAAAGGAAAGTATTCAAGTGGAGAAGGAATAAGCACTTAGACTGTAAGAAAGAACAAAAGCGAAGCAAAACATAGTATGTCTCAAAAATATCTCTCACTGTCATAAGTCTATTTAATACGATGAAATTATTCTGTTCCTCCTATTCTATTTGAACTAGAATAAAAACAAAGCAGAAGAAGTAGAAAAACAAGCTGAAAAAAAGAACAGTGAGGCTTAACAGGGAGTATCAGATTTGAATACAAGAAGATGCCCTGTTAATACCAGGCATTTGCATTCCGAGAAATCAATGCGCAGAAGTGGTGAAAGTATGTGGAAGTTGGTTTGGCACCATTTTGGTTTTTATAAGATAAATGCAGTCAGTGATAATATGGATAGTTAAAATGCTAGAGGCGTGAGAAACTAAACTACCAACAATGCATGAAAAATGCGTCTTGTTTCAGTGCGTATGTGCTATCCGGATACTTTTTTAACACAGGCTGTATAGACGTAGCGTTTCTTTGCAGTTCTCCGAGATGTTAGAATTCACTGGATACCAGATCATCTGCTAAGCTGCATATAAAGGGAAGACATCTGTAGATACATTCCACAGGAGCTTTGGCAATAAATTGGTAAAAATGAGTTCTTAATGGTAGGTTATTTTGTGGGACGGAAACTTGCTATATCATGACCTTGCTGCCAGTAGATACACTGTTCATGCCTGGATGGAGTTTCTGACAAAATCAGCATGTAATCATGAGCATTTTGTCAAAAGTTCAGAGAAGATACAGTCACGATGCTTTTGACAGGGTCACTTTGAAAATGCATTCAGCGTGCACTCTTGCATACCTGCTGTAGTAATGCAGTTCAATCAAATGCATTTCAAACAATGACTCCATCGCTAGGTGCTTCATCTATGGTAATATCTTTGGATCCCATTTTCTTGAAAAGTTAACAAGGCATATTCTACAGATAGATGCCTTTGGCTAAGGTATATCCAATTTTGTGTATTATATACAATTTTTCACGAAAGTATGTCACTTCAAAATTAACATGTAAGTATACATTTCTTTACTGTTGAGGGCCACTAATAAATATGTTTCTTAATACAGAATATGCTGAAAAGCAGTGTGAGAGAGAAAGGATCTAAGGCTGAATTTAGTAAAAAATATGTTACATATTTTGGTCATTTTTGGTAACTAGTCATGTTCTTCAGCTGATCAGATATAAGACAAATAGATACTAATGAATGAACAGATAACTAAAAGCTAAAAATGAAACTAAGTTCTATTCCTGTCAAATTGCCCGTCTGCCTCCTCATGGATTATGAGAAGAAAGCAGCACTACCTTGCCAAAAGCATGGGATCCACCTTTTCTGGTGTCCCCTGTATGGCACTCAGCAATGAGTGGAGTTGTAGCCTAGTGGCTAGTATTTACTGCTGAAAGCTCGTCCCCTTACAAAAATAAGTGAATTGATAACTATATTCCTCTTCCTGGAAGTGCACAGTTATATACATTGGTAGCTAAACTATGATAGTGAGCCAAAAGTCACAGTTGCCTCAGAGCAATCTCTTCTCCCACTTAATTCATGGTTAAAATGAAGGAATCCAAGACCAACCATGAAAACCCAGAGGAAATTAGAGCTGCAGCTACTTATTTTCTGGGTTTGTATGGTCTCTGCTCAAGGCCTGAAGCCTCTGGAGTAAATGAATCACCAAGAGCCACCAGCCCAGCATCAGATTTTCAGAGCAAGTACACATTTTCCATGCAGACAAGTTGTGCATGCAAAGTCAACCTGATGTTGGACACATCAGATTTATTGTGTTTGCACAGAATGTTTGCGTGTCACATACACTGCAAATCTAACTGGGACATGCAGACACCCAAACAGCACTATGCCAAAACTGTGATGACAGCTACAAATTTGTATGCAGAAAATGTTTGAGTTGTGCCATACTGACAGAACTAGAGACCAATACATATTTTAAGAGCTTTTTCGCACAGAGTCAGAGAAAACAATGTTGAAAAGTTCTCTACCCAGTAAACGTGAAGTCTCAAGCATGAGTCAAGGAGAAGTGACTGGTTGTGGGCGCAAACTGTGGTTACTCTTGAGAGTGGCTTGCTGATGTGCTTTATCATATTATTACTCTGTGATCCTAACAGGCATGGGTATTGCTGAGTACGAAAATCTTATTTTTATATAGCTTGATTTGGCTAAGTACTCATTTGGCTTTCCTGACAGTAATATGTGATTATTATTTCAGTTATACTATAATATAAATAAACCCTGAGGCAGGAGTTGTCCTTCAGTTTCAGGGCGCAACGGTGAAAGCTAGCGGTGTGCACTAGTGCCTTCCCTGCACACCACTCGCCCAGTGTATGAAAACTCATCTACGTATCTGTCATTGGATATGTGATAATAGCTACAAATCTAACATTAAAATTTCATTCTCCCTCTTCCCCAAGATGACACGGGTCTGGATAAAGACTAGTCAGAGTTGTAGAAAATTCTTTTTATGGTTTCATTTATGCTTATGCACTAAGAAGCTAGCACCACTTTCAATAGCTCTACTCTCACAACATGGTATTATGGTTTATGACCAGCATGTTACACTTCTCTAATACTGGAGGAAATATTGCAAATATAATACTAGAGCCATGGAAACACATAGGTTGGAAAGAACCTCTGAAGGTCATCTAGAGTGAAAATTGAAATGCCACTGGAAAAGCAGCGCAGCACTGTTCATAGGTAAAGATTTTATTCTTGATCTTTATTTATATAGGAAATCCAAGACAAATCTTGTTCTTCTTCCCAGCAGAATGAGAAAAGTAATAAGTACCTTTGTATGCCACAAGAAACGCTGTCTTAACTACAGCCTGGAAAGGGCAAGCTATGTGAAGTGCTCTGTGGAGAAGCCAAAGCAGTGGATGTCCAGCAATATCGCTATTGAAGCCGATGTCTTTAGGAGTGATATAGGTCACTCCTTGCTCTTAGCTGCTCTATTGTCCCTGTAAGAAAAAAATCTTAGAAAGAATCTAATTCTTAGATTAGAAATTATATTTTCCTGGAGAAAGAGGTTGAGAGCAGTGAAACTTTAATAAAATGTCATACCCAGTAATGTTATTTATGAAAGGGTACTCTTAGGGAACACAGACCAATCACATGGACGCTGATGAATGCTGGAATTGTGTGCTTCAAGAAGAAGCATGATAAATATGTTTACATTTGTACTACTTCCTTGTATATGGTCAAAATCATTTAAAAAGTGCTTTCATTCCTGCAGCAGAAATTGAATAAATATTTCATTCTAGTGATTGGTCGTGTTCTTAATGCTGATGACTTTGGGTGGTCACTTCTAAAGCAAAGGTAACTTTTTAAGTGCTTCTGTACTGGGCAGACACTGTGTGTTTTCCGATCTTATTATTGAGTTTAATTAGTTTAGGTTAAAGGTCATAAAATGCCAAATTTAAAGTAAATATAATATATAATTGCTTTTAGAGTGGATTCTTTATAAGAATTGTACATTGCAGTTTCTTCCTACAGTCTTATTTACAAATTATTTATTCAATACTAGCATTGCAGCATATACCATTCCCGTTGCTTGAACTTAATTAAAAATGCATATTTACTAATTGATTATGGTAGTGCTTTCATAGAGATTACTCCGTAATGGCTATCTCAGGACATTTCCTACTAATTAATTAGCAAATTTCTTTGCTTTCCTGCATTGTCACTGAAAGTGAAAACAATCTGAACTTTACCTTTGTACTATAACACCTATATGCATTCTTCTAAAAGTTTCAGAGAAATAGCATACCTTTACTTATGGTTTTTACTATTTCTTTTTCAAAATCAGGACAGCCATATTTTCTTCCCTTTTTTCCCAAGAAATTAACTGAATCACTCATTAATCTAATCCTAATCTAAATAAGGGAGTGCTCAGGTTAGTCGTTGTGTTATATCCTCTCATGTTTGTGTGCGATAAAATGCAATGACGCTTTCACCTTGTTTATACTTGCAGATTTAGGAAGGTATCATGAAAGTTACTGAAGTGCTGTTAGCAGCACCATTCATCCTGTCAAGACCTACTGTATAATGAAATAAGGACTACAGTAATAAACAAATGTTTTAGGGCATAATCATGTTTTCATAACTATATATTTCTCATTACTTTGGTTTCATACATCTCTACTTTGGATATAAAAACTGTCAGAAGTGGATTTGGCCCCCTGCATCCGGCAACATTTGGGATTAAGATCCCAAACGTGAATTTGATGTGAATTTTTCAAGATTTCACATTTGAGACAAATGAGAAGTGGCCTAACAACCGATAAACTCCATCAAAACAGACATATGTCCATGCACGCTGTGCAACAAAATGTGTTTGAGAGCGCTGATTTTAGTCCTGTTTCTGAGGCAAACTGTTGCTTTCCTCATAGCAGCTCAGTAAGGAAGGTGATCTCACATTACCAAAATACCAGCAGGTGACAGAGGATATTAATAAGTAAGCTCTGATGAATCTCACTGTTAGGTTGATTCAAGTTCAGTTTTCCAACTTTGCACCGAGGTGCTGACGATGCACACAGACGTTTCCTTTTGTCGACTGCTGTGGGTGTGAGAATCTGTGGAGCCACCAGCTGTTCTCACCGTTCTTCTGCCGGCTCCTTCGTGTGTGCTAACTTCCAGGAGAAGCATTGCAGGAGCAGCTGGTAACTCCTTAGATTATCACAGGAAGACCTGCCAGAACTTCTCTTTCAGCAGCCTCCTTAATGCTCAGGTTTTGTGCAACCGCCCATGTGCTGGCTCTGGTGATTTCTTCCAGCAGAAGCTTGAATATCTCCACACATATAATTATGAAGGTTGTCAATAGTTGTGATGCAAATTTAAAAACTCTGTTTGAGGGAAGCCATTAGAATAAGTTATGCAATGAAGAACCCTTACTTTTCCTTGAAGTTTAAAAGGAATGGAGCTGTAGTTCTTCTACCTGTGAGCGTGCTAGTATTTCACATATAAATCTGGCAATTTCCTAGATGACATAAAAGCACATAGAATTTTTACATTTTACAATGTGGCCCTTTCAATCAGTCATCTGATCGTAATCACTTACAAGACGTGTGTGGAGGTGAGAAACCCACTCAAGAAACAGAAGGTAAAGAACATAGCCATGTCCAGAAATAACGATTAAGAATTTTCCTTATGTGTCAGTAAATGCAATCTGTAAGCTGTAAAAAGGAAGCGTAAGTGTCCTTTTCTTCCTGAACTGAATTCCTCAGAACAGTGTCACAGAAATAGAGGTCTTTTTAATGAGAGTTTACAAAAAAGATTATATTTTTTAAAGATGGTGGTCATACTATGAAAAAAAATCAAAGCGAGTATTTGGCATTCAGCAAATATCTCATTTCTTTGGTAATTTTGTTCAGAACAGACTGTGTCTTCCTGTAAGCACACTGACTTTCTGATTTGATTTTTTTCCCCTCTCTTGCATTTATCTTTGACATTTAATTTCCAGATGGGTGCTTAGGATGACTGATGCTGCTTTTTTTTTTTTTTTTTTGTGTGTGTGTGTATAATCCAATCCTGAATTCATTTTCAAGGCTGCAGAAATTTGACGGCTGCCAGTTAGGTACCAGGATTTTTGTATATCTATATATGAATTCCTAATTTGATAGATTAATTGCAAAATACAAATAAACATACCAAGAGTCACACAATCTCCATACATCTCTGGATCTCATAATTTCTGTCTTACCTGATATATTTTGATCTGTGCTTCATTGACATCACTGTCACCATAGTTACCACCAAGACAAGTTAAAAAAAGGTCTCAGTAAAAACAAAGGGGAAAGTATCACTAGTTAGGGTGTAAGATGGCAAAAGATTGTCTAATAGTTAGAAGTTGCAGGCAGTATTTAGACTTTTTGTTTTGTGAGGTTGTTACAGATGTGTCTTATTTAAAGTTGATGGACAGGAAATTTGCATAAGTGCTTGCAATTTCAGTGTGAGAGTAGCCATTACCACGGGCAAGTAATTATTTTTATTTGGCTTGGAAAAGCCTGAAGGTGAATACTTGAGACGAACAAAACCAGAAGAAAATCTTTTAAAGTATTTTGAACAAGTGAGGGGCTTTTTATTGTTTTTTAAAGAACAGTCTCTTGAACAACTGAAGATGAGGATAACAATTTGGCAATTGAGAGGAAGTGCCGTTTGCAGAAGTCCATTTCAATGAATTCATTAAGTTTAATATTGTAGAAAACAATGATTTAACTTGCAATGGGCCAAACCTAGTCTGAGCATAGAAATAGTTTTGTGTGGCTTGTGGGAGCATTACATACATGGCATGACAGAGAGAGACAGACAAACAGCATATATGTACATACATCCCTTGGTTCCACCATTTACATTTTCTTCTCTATTTCCCCAAATTAGTATTATACTGTAATACTGTAATTTGAAAGGCCCACAGATTCTGTGTGTGTGTATATATATTAGTTAGTAGATACTCCATGTAAGATAGTAAATAATGGAGAGGCTATACTCTTTTGGATAATGTTATGCAGCATTGATGTCAAATTATGTAAGTTAGTTCACTTTCGTAGATAATTCAGTAGTGTCTCTCCAGTCTAGATGAATGAAAAATTGACTGTGACATTTTATATCTCTTAAAGTATCTGACCTGAACTTTTTTTTTTTTTAATCTCTGCTGTATATTTTATATTGATTGGTCCCACTTAACCCTGTATTTTGATGGAGAAGTACTTCATTTCAAATTGCTATGAATGTGTTGGTATATATTGAATTCAGCAGTCAAAATGCCAAAAGGAAAATCATTTTTAAAACAATAAGGTCTTTTTTTAGAAATGGATGATTGTACTAGGTAAGATTCTGGACTCTTGGTATCAGATGAAGACTGTTCACACTATAAGTGGATGTGGACATAGAATGGACAAATATGTACATTCAAGTTCAGACACTGAAAATAGGCATCAAAGTGAACAATGCTGTAGATTCCGTAAATGTGGCACTTGGAGATTCAAAGAAGCATCTCTAGTTGCTTTACTTTTGTCCTTCTACCTTCCTCTTCTAATGCAAGATCTGTCTGTGGGATTAACAATGTTCAATCATATGCTTAGTGCAGTCTAGATGTTTTCATTTATAGATCTCAGTGATAACCATCGTAAAGTTTCACCAAGTACCTATCAACCAGTTAATCAGTAAAACTTGTTTCGTTGCTCGTATCCACTTTAAAATACAGAGCTCACACATTAATCTTGATATTACAGGTAGGTTTTTTGCCCATTGAAATTTGAGAACAAACACATTTTCTAGTTAAACTAAAGAAGATCAATGTAAACTATAATTAAGAAATTTAAGTTTACCATTTCTAATGTGTGATTGTGTAGCTGGTTAATGTTCAAGTGCTCCAGATATTTCAAGACTATTAGCTCAGGGAATCCATTATATATGGCTGTTATTTATATTGGATTTTCCTGCTGCACATGGTATGTCTAATGCTTTTTGGCCATAAGCAAACAATTGTTGGAGACAGAAGAGAAAAAAATCTTGAAGTAGAAGCTTTCCAGCACATGAAAAGTATGTGGTCACGTATGCTTTTAGGAGATCCTCTAGGATTATATTAAAATTGTTAAGAAGTCTGACTATCCTCTAGATTTTAAACTTTAAACAGACTTTTAACATAAAAACCTGTAATAAATCTATCTGTAACTGGTTTTTCATCTATTAACATTAGCCTCTTTAAAATGGATAATGCTGGTACAGCTTCCACGTATTGATATTACAAAAACTTGTACTCCTAGTTAGCACTAATATATTCTGTTATACCAAGACACTGTGTTGTTATTACAATACAGAAAATCTAAAATATTTTAATGATTTATGTAATAATCTTTTCTTACATCGTCTCTCCTGCTTATTAAGCCACTAGTTACACTGGTATAAAGCAATATTATGCCTTTTTCAGTCAGCTTCTTTTGGACATCCAATAATTAAGAAACAAATTTCAAAGTATAACATTTGGGTTTAAGAAGCTTATTTTTTATTTTATTTAATGATCGTATGTAATGCAAGGACAAGCAAAGCTTCATAGTACTTGGAGGTGTATATGCCAACAATACTGCATTAAAAACCCAGCAGTCATCAGTATTCCTTCACCTTGTCAAATACCTTCTTTGGAAACAGATCTGACAATAAAAGGATGTAATAATAATAGCTTCCACACCGATTTCATCTTTGTTATACACTTACGATGTGAAAAACCTTTTGTTGACTTCCTTTTAAAATGCATAACCCAATATTAATAGCTCTACAAGTTAGAGCTCATATGTCAGGTTTCAGCATTGCATGATTATTTTTATGACTGAGTCACAAACCCCATAGTGACTGGAGCTAAAAATGCTGGTAATTGTCTAAATCTACTGTCATTACATGGCTTCAGAGGTAGCGTGAGGTTTTTCAAGACTGCAAAACTGTCACCATCTCTGACCTACACTCGTGGCGAGAGTGCAGGAGTCAGTAACTTGCTGAATTATGAGGCTTAGAAATGGCAATGCATACAGCACTTCCAGGGCAGGGAAAAATATAGACGCATTTAGTGAAAATATGATTATTCTTCTACTTTGAAAACTCTGTGATAGTTTTACAAATTGTTACTGGGCAAAAAGAATTCAGCAACAGCCAATTTGCTGTTAACAAAATTACAACTCAAATGGCTGACTAGAATTTTGTTCTGTGACAGGAATCTGATATCCTGCCACAGTATATTATGCATGGGAATTTCTAACCACAACCCATTAGAAAAAGCCACAGTACTGCTCTTTTGAGTTCGTAGCTGCAATTAGGCAGCAGTGGGACACTGATGTGAAGCCTTTATGAATAGAAACCAGCATGCCCCTGGGCAAAAGAAGCATGTGAAGTGAAGGGATGGCTCAGCAGCAGCAGGGGACAAACTCACATTTTGAGCAACACTGTATATTGCATGAGAAATGGCTTTTAATGTGAACAGGCGTCTACATTCACCTGGGTATTATACGAGACTAGCTCCCTGACAACATCAGCGCTGCCATTCGTGACTTGAGCAAGTAACAAGGATGGCTCTTAAACAGCAAGGTGTCAAATTTGTCTGTTTATGGAAGTTTTCCCACAAGTTAACCTCATAAGTAGAGCTAGTAACACAACTGAATCTTATTATGTAGTAAATCCATTCAGGGCTCTCTTCAGGTTCGTTCAAAAAGTGGGGAAGAATTAAGGAAGATCTTTCTGCTTTAGAAAGGTAACAGGCAATTCAGTTTGCAAAGTTTGCCCGCTAAGTTTTCTGTTTTGTTACCTATGGGCTTTGATTTGTGGTAATTTCTTTCCTTGAAGTTTGAGAGAGATTGGGTTGTACAGCCACGATTGGGCAGGTAACAATAAACTGTCAGGAGCTGTCAACATATGAATGTACTTAACTAAGATAAATCAATGAAGGGCCTTAGCAAATGTCAAAAGATGCAGAGCCTGAAACAACTAAATTATCAGGTTACAGAGACAAGATCTCTGCAACCAGAGTGAGGAAAAAAAATCAAGAGTGAGAGAGAAGGCTGTATATTCATACACTCTCGATTTCCATTCCAGTTGAAGAGTTCCTAACTCTGTTGTTTGGGGGGGGGGTTGTTAAATAAATGCTATTCTGAGCAGTCCCAAACATCAACTGGGTGCAGAGATGACAAAAGGGTAAAGCTTCTGAAATTATTTTTCATCAAAAAATTATATAGAACAGTATTTAATGGAGATCAAGTGTCGAAGTGCAGAGTCACAGAGGAACCACCTCACCATGTTTGTTAGCATAACGGTTGAAATATGCGTAGTTTATAGAAGCTGGAATCGAGCTTACCCTGAGGATGCTAGACAGGTATGAAGCTGAACTGATGTTCATACAGCATGTTAAAAACACCTCTAGCTAGGTAAGTACTAATACTTCAAAAGATGGTGTTGCTGATACATAATATTTACCGGTTCAGATGAGTAGTTCTGATTAAGTCACAACAGCTAAGTAAGCAAATCCCAGTAACATGGTTTATTTGTCCATTTTCTGCATATATGCTATACTTATCATCTAACCCTAGTAGAAACATACAGCAGCATTCAGGACAGCATACATATACGGGTAGTTCTGCACTCAGATAAGGCTGCTGGTTGATTCTAGGCTTGAACGACTCTTGATTTTAAATATTAAATGTTAATGAGTTTTAAATCAGAACTGTTTTGATCACTGCAGGTATTTTTAAAACTGAAACACTTCAGAGGTCAAAATTCCCAATCAAGATTCAAACATAACTAAATATCTACTGAAAATAAGTGAACAGAAGAACTCCATAAACAAAAAATCAAATGGAACAGTGCAAAAGCTTCCAAAGCTTGGCGTAGAGCCTTCAGAGTGGGAAACAAGCTTACTTAAAGAACTCTATGTGGAAAATTACTTTCCCTGATCATAAATCAGTGCAAATTTTGTTCTTGACACTTTGAGTCTGGATTTTATCTGCAAAAATGCGCACTCCCAATTCATTTGAGCCAAAAGAGTAAAGTCACTTGACCAGTTCTACTTACTTAAACAAATTTTGTTCTATCAATTAACGACAGGATAACGTAGTCAAGTCAGAATTTGTGACTCTTGCCTGTATGTGCCACAATGCATTGTTGCTGCCGACATTTAGCTTTCTGTGTGTCAGTTCATAAATCTACTTTAGAATTCCTCAGCGCATAACAGAGCCCTTTCACTCCCATAGCATGTCTTCAAAAGATCAGTAAATTAACATACAGTGCTCCCCTTCCAATGAGCCAGAGCAGGCCAACGTACAGATGAGCTGCTCTGCTGCACCGCGATGTTTAACGAAGAGCTGTATGCAGGCAGACTTGAGACAAAATACTTCTGGGCGATGGTGTGTTTAACCAGATCGACACGAAGCCACCTTCTGAATTTCCACTCAGATGCATGTTTAGCTGACGTTACAGTATTAAAATGTAATTGAAACTGCCAAAACAGGTAGCAGTATTACTCTAGAGAAGGAGGAGTTACATAAAATGCAAGAAAAAAGACACAAGAAGCCCGTTCTCCCATTTTGAAATCTTAGATTTATATTCACGCTAAAGTAATGATTATTTAAGGCTTCTCCTCGGTCAAAAAAGGCCAGTGAAGTTACAAAAAGGAGGCACATCCCAAGTCCCAGGTTCCTGCAGATGTACTAAACATTTGAAAGAAAGTTCAAACGGTTAGCCCTATCAGAAGCATTCAATATGCAGGAAGCATTTATTATGAAAATATTTTTAAAATCCATCATTCTCAAAAATGCTTTTTTTCTGTCAACATAGCAAAAACTGAAACTATGTCAAAAGCCTCATTATCCCATAAACGCAGATCTGAAAGCCTTGTCAGGCCGCCTATTGAATTAGCAAATACAAAAGTTGAGCACTCTGATTGATGCTGCCCTGCCAAAGCAGCAGCCAAGAGGATTTAGGTAGCTTTTCTAAAGCTGGGTTGTACGGCAAGACTAAGTATTAATTCTTAATGTGGTCGAACACAAGGTTGGAGCATGTCTGCTGAGACTGCTTTTTCCTTCTGTTAGATTACGAGATTCAAGCTTACTGTCAAAAAGCAGAACAGAGGTTTAGATGTAAAGTACTAACTATATTCCACAAAAAAAAGCTTTCAGTTTTAACCATATGACAGTTTTAAGAAAAGGACCCAAAACCCACCCCTAAACTAAAAGAAATAGAATGTGTCAATAACATATAAAAGGTGTAAGAAAATGTGTTACATATTATCATCAACTTTTTTTGGGGGGACACTTGAGTCTTCAAGGCGAGTGCAAAGAACAGGCTGCATTCTAACTATACTAAGAAAACAGGGAAAGGAGCAGATGTGGCCGCACTATTCTGGTTTTGCCAGAGCTTCAGAGAACTGTGCCTACTGCAACAGCTCCATCAACAAGGTGGGGTTAGGGTTTTAAGGCAGCCTCCAGCATTAAGAAAGGTCCCCATTCCCACATACTACCATTTACAGGAAAAAAAAAAACCCACCCAGGACTGGTTACAGGTTTTTTCCTCGGATGGCAAGATTGAGTTTCTCTTACATTCAGAAGGCTTGAAGCAGTACTGTATTATTACATAGGCTTTATTTGTCTACAGCGCACTCTGATTAAAGGAGAGTTAACATGTTTCTATGGGAAAAAAGTCTGCAACAAAAAGAGCACCATAGTCAACTTGCTTATTGTTAACTGTTGCAGATAGAGCAAAAACTGAACCGGACAGAAACAGTTCTCCATTTAAAAAACACTTCTCAGGCTGCTTTTGTCGTGTTTTTAACGTGAGTTAAACAGGAAACACAACAATTTAATCAAATGCTAGTTTTATTGCCTATGTACTTTTGTGCATCCAGAAAGTAGTAGAAAACAAGAGTGACATTCAAGTACAAGCTTACTGCTCATCAACACCAAGGCTGTGAACTGTTAAAGCGTCTGGAAGGATGTACCTCTGTGAAATGTATCTGACTGTGTAGGCTGCCGTGTTCCTATCCAGAGCTTATGATGCTGTGTTTGCGTCCCTTGTACACTTGATGCCAAGTGCACGGTGTTAGAGTGCCACAGACAGGAGATTCTGATTCTGAGCGGGGCTGTAGTCCGTCGTGGAGAAGGGTTAATTTGTGTATTTTTAAGCCCCACTTACATGTTCAGAATAAGCTTTCAACTAGCTCAGTGTTTTTAATCAAAATTTTAGAGGCTTAGTTGTCTGGGGGTTTTCCTGCCTTTCTCCTCCTTTTTTGAGGCTGCTAGTTTGAACAAAATAGACTGTGCGAGCTTCACACCTGTTAGTTTTTCTACCAGGGATTTTGTGATCATTTTCCCATTGTGCGCAAGCTTGACGTATTTTGCAAAGTGTTTTATTTGTTTGCATCTTATTTTGCAACGTTCTTTTTCAAAAGCGTGGGTATAGGCTGCTGTTTGTCTTGGCCTGCCGGCTGCGAACTGGGTCGCCTAGAGAGAAGGGTTAGAGGACAGTGATTCTTCTGTATCTCCTCAATTTAAGAGGGCAACTAATTCAACTCTCAAGTTGCTGTGGCGTAAGGTAAGAAAGGGAGAAAGGATCGAGAATGAGAGACAACCAGCAGAGAGCCGACATGGAGACAGATGTGGATGCCTGAGAGGCAGCAGACAGAAACAACTTAGGGACTTAGAGCAGAACGAATAGAGCTTGTAACAATGTCAGAGCTGCTAGACTGAGAGAAGGCAGAAAGAAAGGCCCTTTCAGTATCCTGTAAAGACGCAGTGACAAAAAGGGTGGCCTGTTTATAAATCTGCTGGTTTTATTGTCTCATCCTGATTTTGAAGTATTGAAGAAGTTAAAAGCTCCAGGTGTGTTCTCACCAAACTTGGCTTTTGCGTTTGAAAGCCCTTTTGTCTATGGTCCTCATTATAAACAGAAAATCTACACAGATCCAGGCTCTCAAAGCCTGACTGAGTTGGAGTCTTGCATCATCTCAAGCTTAAAACACTGAAATAAGCGCTGCATTGTTGAGACTTTATTGCAGCACACTGGCAGCACTCCTGGGACTAATGAAACAGCAATTTCTTACCACTTTCAGCACTTTAAATAGGTTTCCCTACTGTAGTTTGCAGCCTGAAGAACAGAAAAAAAAATCTCATCTATGCTGAGGAAACTTTGCTAAAGATTTTGGGGGTTTGTTTTAAACTAATTAAATGCCTATCTCAGTTTCTCAGAGTTGAATGCACTTTTGAGTAAGTTTGAATCTGAATGATTATCAAAAAAGGTCACAAAATACAGAGACGATCAGGATCTAGAATAGCTTTATACAAATTCTAAAAATCACTCCATTTGTGCAAAATACAATGGGTATGGTACAGTTTCCCTTTCAGAACCATAACTCATCAGTTAGAATCCGTGTCCTGCTACACAGTGTGGCAGTTTCTTCAAATAACTTCAACAACAATAAGGACACCTACATTAAGAAGTCCTTGGTGTCCAAATTCGTCTGAACTAACCAAGACCGAGAGCATCTGCTTAAGCCCTAAGGCACACCAGTAATCTCTGAGCTGATCTTTGAACAGAAGCACATTGTAAAGTCAGGAAGCGTGTACATAACATAACTCAGGCTCAGCTCATATAGTTCATAGCTAATTTTTGCCTGACAAACAAGGATACAAATTTGATGAGCTTTAACATATAAGATAATAAGAGCAATCCCATGATAGGAAACACTGCACAAAAGGAAACAGAGTGAAACATGAAAAGCTAATTGCTTTAAATTCTCAGCAGCGGTAATGAAATACAGTAAGAAAAATCTCTAAGCCATAATGCATTAGATTCACTTGCAGAGAAATCAAGAACTGGTTAAACAAGTGTCCTGGTTTGAGGTAGAACAGAATGAATTTTCTTTTTGGTGATTCTACTTTTCAGTTAAGTCTCTTCTAAGTGACTGCACTTGCTGAAATTAACAGCATGTTTTTCAGACAGTATCTGCTTCTAGGGGTGGTAACACTCGACATACACAGTTATTGCTGGAGTAGTGGTAGGAATGGTATGCAGAAAGGCTCTGGCTTGTACTTATTCCTATGGAAACCAAGGTCACTGCTTGGTTCTGCTAAACTTCTTATGCACCGGAAATGAAAGGGCAGAAAAGGGGTCAGACCTGCGACCCTGCGGTGGGGAGGAGCGGGCCGGACAGGTGACCCAAAACTGACCAAACGCAGTATTCCTTCCCATATGCGTCACACTCGGTATAAAGCTGAGGGATGACAAGGGTCAAGCTCTTCTTCTGTGGCCAGCATCCAAGGAGGACTCTCTTTGTTTCTTCTGCCTTTGATCCCGATCCGTGCATTACTGAATCCAGTTCCCGTCTGCTGCTGAGTGCAGTGCGGGACTTTCCCAGTGCCTGCCCTGCAGCGTCGGAGTGATGTGATTGTCATTAAGGGGGGAGTGTGATAATAGTTTTGAGTATATTTGTAGATAATAGTTTTGAGTATATTTGTATATATTCCATTATTTCCCATTAATATTATTATACTTTTTATTGTTTCATTAAAGCTGTTTTCATTTTTCCAACCCATAAGTGTCTCTCCCTTTCGGTGCTGGGAAGGGAAAGGGTCAATAGAGAGCATCTGTCATTAACAGCCAGCCCAACCTTAAACCCTGACAACAAGTAAAACTGAGATTGAAGGCTCCCTAGCTCAGTGGCTCCAATTTCAAAACAATTTTACAAGAAAATGCATGCTGTTTACCCAGCATGCACAAATTAAAATTAAGCTAAAAATGTTTTCCTTTGTTCTTTTCTACTTTACTTTCTGATGAGCAATTTTTCTTGCACAAACACTGAGCAGAGCAAATAACAAGCTCATTGAAAATGAGTCAAGAATAAGTAGTTGATTTCTTATCTTGACACTGCAAATTAGGCATACAAATCAAGTACAGTGTTGTCCTTCTTAAAATGCATCTTTAAGTGTCTGTAAGATCACCTTTATTTGCCAAAAAGGGGCTTACACTACCAGCTGAAAGATACGTTATTTTAGTCAGTTTTCCACTTCTCTATAATCCTCGTTCTGGGTCTTAAATGGAAGCATATCACTCAAGCCGTGGAATGCTCACCTGAGGAGGAATACATGGTTTCACTCATAGCTGAAGTGGAGTCAGTGCTGGTACAAATAATTCCAATTTTCTTATACCTGTAAAAGTAATGTTAGAGTTAAGGATACAGCACTTCTCAGATAGAGAGAGCAAAACCCAAATGTCCCCAAACATCTTGCTGCCAGCTTAATCAAAGTAGAAGAATTAACCAAATCATGTAGACTGATTTCAGTGTTAGATTGTTCCGTGGTAACTTAGGTTGCTATATACACTCTTACTACTGTCACATCTGTCTGGCATAAGGGCTAATGCCCGTGAAAGTTAGAGTCTGTCATGATTATATGATGTGATCTCAATTTCAGCTTATTTCAGTCATTCAATATAATAAAAGTCTCATACTTTCCACTCCAGAGTTTTAACTGTAACGCTCAAGCAGTATTTGTTTCTTGCTCAACTGACATGACTGTGCAGCAAGTTTCTGGAGAAATCTCTAAGAAGATCTATAACCTTCTCTAGCACTAGCTAGCAGCAACTGCTACTAAAACTAAATTTGAAATTATGACTACTTTTTACTCCAGATAATAGGTAACAAATGAGAATCTCAGAGGCATTTTGTGGTAACCGGCATTTGTGAAAATCAGGTATACAGGATATCAGGTATAGTTTAGCTCTCTCTAGTTGACTCATAACTCCAAGAGAGTGGAATTGCTATTTTTTAGTGATCCGCCTCTGTTAAGTATCTGTCAGTTTTACCATTATACTCGTAGAAGTCTTAACTAGCGTCCTAAAATTTATGCTACAAAGTCCATTGTAGTCTGATTAAAGTCACCTTCCCTTAGGAAAACAATTTGGTAAAAATTTCTGTTAATATTTTGTGGTTAAGTAATTTCCTCTTTTTCATTTGGCAATGGAAATAGTAGAGATTTATTAAATAAAAAGCTTGTAGGTGTTAATTCTCATACTCTACATTCTTACTGCAGTTGACTAACGCGTTGAACAAAAAAAATGATGCCTCTTTCTTTTCCAAAAAACACATAATTACTCATTTTCCACTTGAATATCAGGTGTCAATCAAACGTGGGCCTCATAATTACTGTTATGCAGTAATTTCCATTAATTAAAATTATATTCATAACAACATATTGTTTCTACGTTCCTCCTCAGAAAACAGGATTCCAGTTTTTAATTCTGCAGTTTATTTTAAAGGTTAAACTTCGACTTTAAAGCAAAAATTACACTGCACCAAATATAAAGCTCTGTTTGTTATGATTTACACTGGAAAAAAAATCTTGCTAATTTTATTCTGACACTTCTCATTCTGTACATTATTTTTGGTAAGTTGAATATACTTAGTGCAGAAGTACTTCAAATGTTCTTAGCTTGACAGAACGATAAATAAAACAGTAAGTAGAAAAAATATTAATGCTGCTAGCAACTGCTTCCATTGTAAGGAAAAAAAACCTGATTTAAAGATTGTTTTCCCAATACCTAAAAAAGAATTGTTTGCTGGTTTACACTAAACTGGCATGAAACTGTTATGTTTCCTAATATTTAGACAGTATACTGCATATTGACAAGAACATTTTCACCTTTAATAACCGGAAGAGTTCAGTTATTACATAATTAACCTGAAATGCCAAGAGCTTTTGGCTTGTTTGTGGGGTTATGTTACTATTTTTTTTAGAAGTTCTGGTGTCTGCGTTAACAAAGAGCGAATTTTTAGATTGGGCTATTTCAACCTAGTTTTTGAGCAGCTGAAGCACTGCATTTTATATCTGAACATCCACTTTCAGTGTTTTGCTATCCTCACTGCAGAAGTAAATCAGATATTTCATCCAAGCAGGATGGATCCAAGGAACCGTCCAAGTTGTTCTGTACTGCACAGCAGTCGTATTTTCCTGGTGATGGGTGGGATTTGCGACTGGAGATTGTTTCCTCGTCTGTGCAGTGACACAACCTAGGATCAGTAATTTGACAAAGCCAGCTGCTTTATAGAGACTAAAGATACTTTTTTAAATGGCACACAGGCAATGAACTGATGGTGTGTTTGATCTACAATTCTCCACCTGCTCAGCATAAGGTGAACTTTGCAGTGTATAGACTTTAGTTTTACTAAACCATCGTTTGGGAAAATAGTAAGGAATTCTAAGCAGTAGGCCCAGGTCCTAGTCTTACTGCAAAAATGGCCTCAAGCTAGTGCACGTCTGACACTGAGAAGCTTTCAGCAAAAAACCAGATATATCTCAGAATGGCAAAATGGTGTTTGTCCGTTAATATGTGAAATAAGTGTAATAATTTCTTCTGCATTCCCTGAACTAAGTGGATGGGTTGATTTAATGTATGCTAATTATATGCTTAGCAAGACTAACAATGTCAGCAATTCAGTAGTTACAGGGGAATATTGTGCATATCCAGCTGTGCGAAGGGACTTCCATGTAAAGCACAAACCTAAATCTTTATATTTGGCTGACTTGCAATAACTTGCCTTTCAAGAAAGGAATACCACAATCCTTTAATTGCCAAACATTAGGAAAGCGATTTTATCAAAGAATCAATAGGGTAATCACTCAGGTAATTTACATAATTTCTGCAGGTTTCACACACATGAACAAGCTCTTGCCTTAACGTGAGCTAAGGCCTGGGCTTCTGTAAGTTAATTACTGCAAAAAAAGCTCCTAACAAAATCTAGGAATTGTTTTTATGGTCCTAACATACAACTAGGTATCAAAAAGAGGTGAAAATAAGTCATGGAAATACTAGTTTATGAGAAACAGTTGTGGATTTTCAGTTAAGAGCCTTACGACACATGATCTGCGTAAAATGGGTTTGTGCCAGAGAAGGTGGGCTAGGAGGTTAGTTATGTACGGATTGCAATCAAAGCACAGCACATAGAATTGATAGTTTCATTAAAAATGAGAATAAAAGATTCTAAAATTTTAAATGCAGTCATTCTGTTTTCTAATCTTCTCTCAGCTCTGATTTCACAGGGCATGGCCTAGCTCGTAGCTTGCTTTCATCCAGCCTCAGACAATTTGTTTCCTTTTAAATAGTAAGCTAGAAAACTAACAAAAGACAGCCTGCAAGGGCATGCTTAAAGAATAACGATTTAAAAAAATATTTTAACAACCTTTCCTAAATGATTCTTAGGATCCCCGAAACACTTTCAATTGCCAGTCCCGAGAGTGATGTTTGCCAGTTACAAACAGGTACGGCCTAGATGGAGTGGGCTAGGGATGGGGTTTGGTTTGTTTTTAAAAAAACCCACTGCTACAGGAATGTGCTTCAGCCCTGTTCTGGTGAGAGGATTTCTGACGGGGGGGGGGAAGGGGAGTTCATTCTCCGTGGCCCATTCAGTCACTGGCTTCTTTCTTTTCCTGAGGCTGCCAGCAAAAGTGCCAATTAGTAGCAATTGTGATGGTGATTTCTGAAGTGCAGTTTAAAGGATTTCTAACTGGGTTGGAGCTGTTGTCAGTTGACTGACTGGAATAATAATAATAAAAAAGCTCACTGCTTCAACAGAAGCTTGTTAGACTTTCCTGTGTGATCTGCTATGGATAGCGTGAACTGCAACAGCTTTTGCATTCAAAAGAGGAATTTTTGTAAGAGCATCAGGGAGCACTTGGCTGTTTTATCTGCTCTAAAAAATCTTAATTTTAAATTCTGCTAAAAACAAAAATAAATGAGGATCTGGAAATAGGAGGGGAAAAAAATAAAGTAACCTGCGGGGCATGCATACCTCTTTCAATACACCAGGATCCCTTAAGTGTAGTCTTATCAAGTGAAAAAAATATTGTGCATTTTTTCATGTACAGTGTTAGTGAGATAGAACCATAAGCACTAAATGGGTTGAAACACAAGGGACCTGATATATACTGAGGCTTTGTGTTGATACCTTATCATAAACATCGCAAATTAACATATACCGACAAGGCATCCAAAAAACAAACATTTATTATTTGAATATATCAAGAGAATGCTTGAACTATGTATAAATGGTATGAAGCCACCTTTTTAAGAATTAATCTTTATTTAAAACATTTTCCTTTATGGGAGCATACATAATTAGCTTCCTATTATTATTTTTTCCTTACTAGCTTTTTTCTTATAGCACCGAGACCTATTCTCTGAGTTAATGAACTCACACAAGCAGCCACTTAACAAAACATTTTTAGTTTTCAGAGCCATATATATTAGCTGCATCAAGTATCATACCTTCTTTTAGAATTCCCAAATGTGTTTTGGTTTGGGGAGGGGGGGTGGTGGTGTT
>VZSC01008476.1:417657-431582 GCA_013398225.1 Steatornis caripensis | reverse complement strand
AAGCAGTTTATACTGTATATATTCATATAAAATTCTTGGATTCAGTATTATGTTGGCTTTATATCAGCAGATATTAACATCTGCCTAAAAATAATGGTGTGGACATGCATGGTATTATGCTTCTGTTCAACCAACAAACTATTTCACTGTTTCAGCAGAAGTCAGTATAAGATATAAGAGTTTCCAAACTGTTAGCCAAATCAAAGTTTTCAATCTGGAAGTCAGTAGGCTGCTGTTTGTCTCTAATATCTGATGATGATAGGCAATAATATATTAATGCTGTCAGTGTATCACAATTTTAAACATCCTGTGTTTGCTATTCTTACGTGTGTGGCACTTTCAGAACACTCAACCATATGTATGTGATACCAAACCATTACCAGAGGTGGTAGGCACAGGTATAACAGCAGTATCTTCAAGCCTTCTTTACATCGGATTGCAGAATCTGGTCTAACTCCCAACTCACCTAGCAGTGGAAATGGAGAGTGGCCATGTCCACTTCCCTCTGCCCAGCTTCAAGCACCTTCCTCTTCCGTGAGTAGGGCAGAGGAACTCCATGGGCAAGATGGATGGGAGACTCACACAGGAACTGGAAAGGGAGGACGACACTTGTGGTACTGCAGCCCACTGAAATGAGAGCAGAAGAGGTCTCTCCCCTCACCCAAAGTTGCCTCTCCTGGCAACTTTGCTACAGCTACAGCCTTGAAGAGGTTATAGTACTGTAATGAGGAAGTAAGTTAGTGGAAAGAAAAAGAGAGAAGAAATTTGAAACATCCGAGTGGTTCACAGATATGTTATGTAGCAAATATGAAATGAAATTAATATTAAATGTCTGTTAAAGACATAGTGTATTGGCTGAAAACTCTCAGCAAGTACTCCCATCATAAGTACAAAACCTAACTCCATCTCCAGGGTTTTTGCTTCCTAAGCGTGTAGGCATCAGGATAAAATCAAATACTATAAAGCAAATAAGGATTGCATACCAAATTTATTTACTCTAATAAAGGCAGAGTACCTTCTCTTCCATCAGTGCACACATACAGTATCGGGGCTGGATGCAGCATCAGTAAATACCGGTATATGAAAATTTACGAGTATGAATCTGTAAAGCCAGCATCTGAGATTAGAAAGTACAATTGTAGTGTCTTCTCTGGTTGAAGAGTTGTCCTTATTGTAGTATATGCAGTAGATGGCTTCTGCATGTAGAGATTTGTCCCCGCAATCATTGTACCTTTAAGACTATCTTCTTGTCACTTGGGTGTTTCTAGTCTGTCTCTTTACCACTTAAAGAAGCTGGGCTGTCACCACATTCCTGGCTGCCACTGTTGGGCTCTTGAAGAGAAGAGGGCTTAAGTACCGCTGATGAGTGTTACCTGTAATTCACCACAAAAGCAGAAACTTTCAGGGTAAAAATTCTGCCCTCTCATACATCTTCTGGGTGCTATTGTATTTTTAATGTACTCTTACAAGGTAGCTTTGAACTCAGTTCACATAAAAGAGCCTCCAGCCATACATTTTACAAAAAGCGCACAGAACTCATTTAATCATTCTTTTTATTCCACTGACTTGAGTATGATCTCTGTTCCTCTCTCACTGATGGAGCTGGCACTTTAACTTCATCCAAATTTATTCTTGATCTAATTCAGTAGAACACACAGCAGAATAGCTTTCCAAGGTGCAATAATAGCCACTTAAAGAGTGTTTAAGCCCACCACATAGAGGCAACAATTTCAGTTTCTTCAGAATTATTTTCCATCTTTATCAAATGAGATTATTCTTCCTCCTGCTTATGACAGTACCATGTAAGTTGCAGCATGTCCACTATAGTCCAGATGTAATTTATGTGATCATTGTTACACCTTCTGTGTTGGAATGTTTTTTTTTTTAAAGTGCTTGCCACCATGTTGAAGAACGGTTTCTGTTTTCCTCAAGCAGCAACTGAGGTGGGTCTGCTTGGAACATAAGCTACGAAATGGGGAACTTCACTTATTCGTTCTCATTAATAATTAAATTTAGCACTCTGGATCATGTAACTGTGGTTCCCAGGCCGCAGAATTCTTTGGTAGTGTGAATTCCTGCAGCTATTTCCATCAGACTGAAGTGGATAGATCAGCAGAAATACATTTATTGTTCACTTTCTCAGAAATACTCTGATTACGCAGCCTACAGAAGACTAATGCTTTGAAATTTATTACTGTCGTGCAACTTTTGGTCAGGTGAGAATTGTTACATTTTCCCATCTACTGCTGTGTGAGTAGAACTGTAGGTCAGCTGAAGTGGAATTGGATTTAAGAGTTGGGACATCTTTTCTCCTTAGCCAGTACATGAAGTAGAAAATAGACCTCCATTGCACGGATTCATCAGTGTGAAATAAGTTCTCGATAGTTTTTTTTCGTTCAGCGGTGTCATTTTCCGTTCTTCAGTAAGCAGCTTTCTAGACAGCAAATGTAAGATAAAAACATTATTAAGGCAAAGCGTAAATAAAAAAAAATTCTTGTCCTCCAGGTGGTATTTCTTCGTCTGCTTTTCACTAGGAAGGGCAATTTTCATTGGTTTTTAAATCACTCAAAAAAAAAAAATCATTAAAGGACTCCCCCGCCCCCAAACTTTAGCCATGCAATAATACCTAGTTCAGTTATCCTGACACGTTGCTTCCCGAACTTTCAAAATGGTAAGCATAATAGGTATCTTTCTCTTAAAAGGATATATTGCGCAAGCTGGCCATCAAAGCGAACTCTGACACAAACCTGGAATACGCTGGCCATCAGCCTTTGAGTTGGTACGTGCAGAAGAGAATCACAAATGATCAGAGTTCATAAATTAGTAGCAGCACTGCTCTCACAATTGTACCATGACCATGACATGCCATTTCCTCACTGTGATTAACTGTGCTTTACCAGAAGCCCATTTTTCAGTAGAACAAAATGGGAGAATGATGTTTCCTTTATATTTCGCTTAGTTCATTGTGACTGTAGACTTCAGTCTGTCTCCAAATTGGTTAAATGTTAAAGCAATTTGGCCTCTTTTCAGCTCCAGCTTCTACTTTCAGAACCTGAAGATGGTGAACTCTGTCTTTCTAAAGGGTAAACTCAATTGTATTTTCTGTTACGTGAGCTAATTTGTGAGAGGTTCTCATAATGTCATGTCTTCAAGGAGATTGCAATGAGTGTCTTAAAGTTCAGGCCAAACATGTGAATTTGCTGTTCATGTTATAGTATTAATTAGAACTAACTTAGATCTCTTCGAAATGTCCAAACTCTACAATTGGGAAAGCAGAAATGCTCATCTACCAGTGACCTGAGACCTTAGACAAATTCCATCAGAAGGGTATTTGGAGTAGAAATTGGGATTCCTCTGTTGAATCTCTAGCCGTTCCATTGATTCATTATCTTCAATTCTTTCTTCATTAGTGGTTGTCATATCGCTTATGTTTTTATAGGGGCATGGCACCTAATTATTACATTTGTCAGACTCTAACACAGCAGAATGTATTTTAATATATAATAAGGTACTATGACTTGAATTAAAGCAGCTCCTATTTTCACCAGTGTTCTCATTGTGTAGTGTTGCATCCAGTCTTAGCAGCAAGTTCTCAAAGATAACCAGACCAATCAAATAGAATGCGAGTAACCTTAAACCAGATCCTAAGATACAGTTCCTTTCAATGATAATAGGACAATAATTTATATATAACGAAGCAATGCAGTACAGTTTATCAGAATGATTAATTCTGTTTCACCCAACTTGGAAGAAAAGGGGAATGTGTACAGCTCACTAAGGTTTATATCAGTATTACTTAAGAAATCTAGATGTGGTTTCACTTGTGCTACTAGTTATGGTCAACTTTGATTCTTCATGTTTAAATTGTGTGATTCTTGTACGGAGTTAATTCCCACAGATGGTTTCTGGTTTGTTTCTTGTTGGTTTTCTTGTTTTGCTAATGTATCCTTTCTCTGGATGACGATTGAATTGCATTTTCTCAGATAACCTGTTCATCTTGTGGACCATCTATTTTCTCATGACTTGGTTATCTGTGAACCATCCATCAGGATTTGTTTTTCCTCAGTAACAGATTAACATCATTTTGAAACGTCTTCCTCATTTTTTGCTGAGCATGGTTCAAGATTGCCTTAATATATTCTTGGTCATCCAAGCATTGTTACTCTAGGGTTCCTGAATTTCTCAGGGTCCCTGAAAATTCAAGTTACACGACAGCAAAAGAATATGTATGTGTGCATGTGTAATACTTTTCAAATTTGTTACTAACATCTTAACATCTCCCCTTCATGGTGGTTCTCAAGGATGCTTGCTTATAATAATTTGATTCTCTTTAGGCTACACAACAGTACATGCAAGTTTGATTTATTTATTTATTTATTTATTTTAAATCAAAGTTCCCAGAAACATAGAGCAAGTAAAATGCTGCAAAGACGTTTTCCATTTTTGGCCAAATGGAAGGATTGAAGAGAGTTTTCAAGATAACGAACACACTTGAGTTTGTTTGGGTTTTTTTTCCTCTTATGTGAGGGGTAATGGGGAAGACAGCCATTTTGTGCTTTTGTATGGCAAATTCATGCTGGATACATCTGAGTCAGCATTTCCAATACCAATTCTACACTAACAAGAGAACATAGCTGTGATGCCTTACAGTACAGCAATAATCACGATTCAGTGCAGTTGCTGGTTAATGCAGTAACCATCCCTCTGACATGCCAGGTGAATCCCCTGTAACTTTCTGTGATGGATGCTCTCTCGTTTGTTTGCTCACAGCTCACTGTATTGGTACTTGATGCTATTTTTTGTGTGACTGGGCAGCAAACAGAAAGGCTGACTGCTTGCTTTATCGTGGCTGCTGTACCCTACGCATGTGAACACCCTGGGTGACGGAGGAGTGTGCCAGGGCACGGCAGATGTAGTTAGCAACAGCTCAGGCCCAGAGAGGTTCATCTCAAACCTCTAATCACTTGGGATCCACCATGTACTTACATATTACTGTTGATATATTTTGATGAACGGTAGTTGTCGTGCACATGATAGCAAAAACATTAATTAGATTCTTGATAATCTTCATTACTCTGGCCCTGCAATAATAAAATACTGTTACCTTAGTTATTGGTTCTTTAATTGCCACTCGCTTACAGATGAATGCACAGTAGATTTACTGCTGAAGTATCATACGTATGCATTTGCAAGCAGCCACTGGTGTTTATAGGAGCTGAGCTGAACAAGTAAACCTGTAACACGTGGAAAAAAAAAATAAATTTCAAACAGGAAAAGATGCGTTTAAGGGGCTCTTCCATTTTCTGAAAGCAGTAACCACGGTGGTGTTTAAATACATTGAGGTTTTGTGCTTTCGGATATTTCAGATGCAATTTTACCAGCCCTTTGAAAATTAATTCCGTACCTATCCATCTACTTCTACATTAAATCTATGTATTCCTACCATGAAAATATTCTTTACTTTCTTGGTTCATTTCTAGCTAAATATTGTATGACAGTAGTAGCTTGCACACTACTAAACTACAAAACTGAGAAGAAAGAAGAGAAAGCTACTCCTACTCTATCTGTTCGAATTTGGAGAATAAAGTACTAGCCTTCATCAAATGGGTATCCTTTGGCCAACGTAATAGCATGGCATCGGCTACGAGTTCTCCTCTGAGCTTTGTAAATGAAAGTCAGGAGTTCAGTGAAGTATTGTAAACTGCGTCGTCTGAGAATTTGTAAAGGGAATATGTGGCCAAGGGATTCTTCTTCAGGGCTTGAGCACGTCAGGAATTCTGGAGTCCTGTGGAATACAGATCCAAGTGTCATGCTCAGAAACTCTCAAGTTTTAAAATGAACCAAAATGTTGTTCAAGGGTAAGCTGAACTATTTTTTTTTGCTCGCATTTCTGGAAGAAAAGAATTTGATAACAAAATAGGCTCTGTAACAGTAACCGTTAGGAAAGCACAGATCAAATGGTTAAGCTGTTTTTCCATTGTTTACAAATCTCTGGCCTTTTTTTTTTTTGTTGTTATCTGAATAATACCTCTGCAATCCTGTAACCCAGAAACAAATCCCTGCCCGTGGTAAGAAAGCTGAGGAAATCTCATTCTTCTGAACATTTTTTAATTAGTTTGGATGGAGGAAAAAAGGCAATTCGGGCAAAACAAGAGTAGTTCTGAAGATAACTTGCTACCATGTACTTTCTCTCACCTGACTTAAACTAGAAGTGCATGTTTTTCAAAACAAGCTTATATTCATGACAAAACCTGAAGTATACTCTCTTTGTGACTAAAACTGTTTCAAGAGGATGTGAGATGACTCTGAAACGTTAGTGCAGAGAGATGTTTTAGCACCTTAGACCCTGGTTCATCCCAGCTAACTCAGGCATATGGTTGTGGGCTCCCAGGGATCGGAGCAGTCCTGCTCCCCTCTGCGCCTTGGCCTTGTGTTCCCATTCTTGTGTTTACTCTGATTCCGAGGTTTGTTGGTTTGTTTTCAAGCAATTCTTTCAGTTTTAAGTGTCTGATCTACTTAAATCTATTTCTGTTTTAAATCTGCTTTTCTTTTAGCATTCACAGTGCAGTTTGTTTTATGTTAAGTAACCTGGAAGCCTCACTTGTGCCCATAAATAACATAAATTAAAATAGAATCCAAGTTTTCCTTCCTGACAGTTATTCATTAACATTGAAGGTAATGTAATTAATTACTCAGTTTCTTAAGAGAGTTGTAATGCTGGATATCTTGATATAACTCAGCTGGAAAAGCAATATTTGATTTTCTGTTGTTATTATTGCTGGATTTCTATTAAAAAAAAGGCTATACTACAATTACTTACACTATTAAGCCATGGCTAAGGGGTGATTGCAGATCTGTGGATTTACAGATAGCAATCCTTTCATCACTCAGTTGTGTGTTTTATGAGCATAGGATTTGTAAGTTGTGATAGTTGCTATGGTATCCACATGTGTACCAGGAAGATTGTAGGGGAAGTGTGATTTATATTAACAACAAACTGAATTTAAAAAAAAAAGAAAAAAAAAAGACGATCAGAGGTGACTGGTAAATTTTTAGTTATGTTCCTCAAAAATAGAAACCTCTTTCTTTTGATGTAGGTCTAAAATTCTGATTTCCACCCACGCACCCCCCTGCCCCAAGGATAATGCTAATATGGAGATATGCTAATATTTGGGCACGGGTCCTGGGGTAGTACCGCTTAATGCAGCCTGCTCTTTTTTCTGTTACCTGGCTCCAAAATGCTGTACTCCGATCTTTGAATCTATACCAAATGCCACAGTCACTCAAAGTAAAATTTGACTGCATAAAGGGGAGATGCAGGTTTGCTAATACCTATTCTAGGAAACACAGCAAAATACTTGTTTTATTGGAGTGGCCACTGTCCCAGTATTTACAGATCACACCTTTTTTGTTTCCATCTCATCCCTCCAGCTGAACTGGCAGTGATTTGGTAGGAGATCAGCATGGTCAGTTCCTTGAGGGAAGGATGGGGGAGACCCGGCACCACGTCTTCGGCAGCAACCCTTTCCCCTAGCTGAAGGAGACGCAGCAGTAAGAGCCCTGAGCTCCAGGCCCTTCCCTGCTGGACGAAGCGTGGCTGGGCCAGCCGGGCACGTGGCAACAGGGAGAGATCAAATCCGGTTGTGTGGGACCGCGCAGGGAAGTGATAGAGCCAGAGGGAAGGGAGAGCTACGTCCCTGTGTTAGACAGGAGCTTTTCCTCTTTAAGTTTGAATTCTGTCTTCCTTCCAATTAAGACAGGTGACCACTTAATTCTACCTAATTAGAGAGTTTTTTAGATCTGTTCTCCATTAGGGGCACTGTACATGCTCGATCAGTGTCTTACCTTTGCTGTGAACTCTAATGTATTAATCATTTATATTGCATAGACTAATTACTTCAGTTCAACACTTAATTACTTTTGACTTCTGATTGACTTTATGAATGCTATTATTTGTATTGTAAGAGTCCTTAAGGAGAAACTGATAATATTGTAATTTTTTCAGTAAAAATAATAAAATACCTACAGGAAACATTGTTCAAATAAAGTATTATGTGGGTGAAGTTTTCTAAGAGATTATAATTTGGAGAACTTAAAATGTTTTTACACATAGTCCAATAGCTTTTGTACTCACAATTTTATAATTTCTCTGAATTGCTGATTCTCAGTTCTATTTAGTAGTTTCCCCCTTTTGTTTTGATGCAACTTGATCAGGATCTCAGCTTTCTGAGAATCTGGAAACACTTTCTTCTTGGAAAGAGGTTTCTGCCTGTGTGGATTGAGATGAAAAGCTTAAAAACATGAATGCTGAAATGCAAAAATCATGAAGGTACAGGTGAATGCAGCTCTATAAAATGTTCTCTAAATGTGACATTTTACTTGACCTATGAATTTGATTTTCTGAAAGTCATCTGGTTGCTTGGGTTTAAAAGACATGACAATTCTTGTATGTCACTGGCTGTCTTTGGTGTGAAAACATAGCAAATGTAGTGTAAAAATGCACTTTCCACAAAAAAGAAAGAGGGGCAGATGTCTGCCTCTTCTGCTAACCCTACCTATTCTCTAAGGACCTTGAGATATAGGCTGCTAATTCTCTGGTATAACCCTGACCAGATGAGAAGTGAGCAAATACCTAAAATTTTTCTTCTCTTTCACTTTCTCGTGCCTTGTTGCCCATCAGGGGAGCCAAGGTTTATTCTGTACNCTAACCCTACCTATTCTCTAAGGACCTTGAGATATAGGCTGCTAATTCTCTGGTATAACCCTGACCAGATGAGAAGTGAGCAAATACCTAAAATTTTTCTTCTCTTTCACTTTCTCGTGCCTTGTTGCCCATCAGGGGAGCCAAGGTTTATTCCGTACCTGGCTTTTAAACCGATTGCACAAAAAGTTCGAGTGAATCCTGTATAGTATCCCCGTATCTGCCAACTAGGTGAGGAAACTTGACCTTCTGTAATACCGCTTACAATAATAGTCTCCATTGTTGACTGTACAAGTAACATAAAATAGTGTTTTAATTATTCTTGCTGTCATTTGATTGTCTTTTCCATGGGATTTTGTTTTCCCTCTGGATGCATACATGTTTTTCAATGGAATGGTGAAACGTTAAGCCTCTGGCCATAGCTAAGATATTCCCTATATATGTTGCAAAACAGTTTATAGTCTCTCAATACATGGCATTCTAGTGATGCAAAGATTATTATTTTATCTCTAATAAAGACTGTATTAATCTATCAATAATGAATGAATTATGTATATCCTTTTCTTTCTTTAACTTGCTAACATTAGTTGTAAAGCGGAAAGGTTTTTTCCTTTTATTCAGTTTCTTTCCTGCCTAGAAACATTCTGTCCTTCCCTTTTACAGTTAGGTAATACATGCAGTGATCATCTCCTATCTTGAGCAAGAGTCTTCTACTTAAAATATAAGAAAAATATTTATTGACACACAGCTTTGTTTTGTATAGCGAATGTTTCCTTGAGAGAGTAATTGTTATTATTTGTCCCTGCTTACTAAAGGAGCTTATCAAGTTCTTTTACAGAATCCTTAACGTTGTTGGTTTTCTTCACTGAATGTGAAAAAATGCTACAGACGGTCCAGAGAAGAACCGATTCCTAAGTTATGTCTCTTTCTTGAAACAAAAAAAAAAAAAGTCCTTCAAAAATTGTGAGTTATAACTCTCTTTTCAGAAAAAAATATTCTGTATTTTTGAGTCCTGTAAACAAGACGATCACCATGCCTGCAAACTTTGTTGGTTCAAAGGCAAGCAAGTCTCATTGGCGCTTTAAAGAACAAGCTGGCTTAGAACAATGCCTAGTAATGCAATAGAGTTACAGGTCAAATTTGTTGGGCTGTAGAATGAGCAAATATTTTAAAGGATGATGTGCTGATGGTCCGTTAATATTAGGACTAAAGTGGGAATCAGGTAGACAAAATCTAGCAGGCATTTGTCTAAGTAGAAGTGACCTTTATTAAAGCAGAGCTGTCTGAATGAAATTAGTTATTGCTCATCTGGTACGAGCTTTCTTTATATCTGAGAATTTGGTGAATCTCATCTAGGATGCTAATTCCATCCTTCTGTCTTTTCCTCTGAGACACTTTTCATTTAATAATGACTTAATTGTTTTTAAATTTAGGACCGAGCCCTCTTTTTTCAGGTCATCTTTTAATTTATGCACTGAAATATGTAAATACTACTTTCAGAGAGAAAGCAGTAGGAGAGGTGGGTCCTTTAGGTAGAATCAGATCTGCTGCCTTCAAACAGAATAATAAAGTACTCTGCTTGAGTAGCAAGGTAGCATCTGAAAATTGCACTTCTCTCTATTTCAAAAGATATTAAAAAGTAATCTCTGTCATTTAACATCCTGCTATTCAGCCTCTCATCTGGGGAGTTCTGTGCTGCCGCTGGTTTAGATTTCTTCAAGTGGTCACAGGTGTTACCCTATGGCCTGAAAGAGAAGCAAAGTCATGGTCAGAAAAAGAGAATGGAAGTGGAGCCCATGCCCGGGTTCCCAAAAGGCTCGTTTTCACCATTGCTAGCCATTTGGCTAGCTATTAACCATGTTAATCAACATGTGCTCGCTGATTTCAGTGATATCTGGTGTACTGTTCTGGTTATTTTCGATCACGCGGGAGATACGTAGTTCTCTATAGGATCTGGATGGCAGCTGGTTAGAGCTCGGAGAATACCAGCTTCAAATGCATCACAGCTTTTCAGTAATGTCACGTAGTACACTGTGGCTGTACGCTGGACACCATTCTGCTGTAGTTAGGGACCTGCTTTGCACATGAAACACTTACGTCATTCTTCCCGCTCTTTGGGTTAATAATTTCTCCTTGTTTTATTCAAAGCGGTTCCATCTGAGTTCGCTTTGAGTTGTCAACTGCCCGAAGTTTTAACAGTTTTAGGCTCAGCTTTGAAGAAACTTGAGGAAATGCAAAGTTACTGTTGTTACTCTGAGCTCAAACTGCCAAGATGCCTTGATAAACTGGTAAGAAAATGAATATGTGAGGGTAGAAGGGATTACAGATAGAGATAGGAGGATTAGGCTGTGAACTATCAGCAAGACTTCCTGTAAAAATGTTGCTTCAGGCTTTTGTTTATTATTTGGAGAAATTCTATTTAAATGCAGATTAGATTTTCTACCTAGAAGTACAACTTCTTCTTTGTTTAGGAACTTTACAAAAAAGAATGAATACAGAGTGGTTTTGTTTTCATTTCTTCATGAACTTTGACAATCATGTTGCTTATCCTGTTATCTGGATTAGATATGCAAGCTGTGGATATAGAAGTTTTAACAGTTTGTTTAGAGACCCTAGTTTAATTAAGCAGTGTAAGATTACCAAATTGCCTTGGGATGAAAAACTGCATCTGAGAAGTTGTAATTGGTTACTGACTAAACAGAAAGGCCCGGCTCCACATAGGGTATTTGGGGAGGGAGGGAGACAGGGCAAAGAAAGGGAAAGAAGAAGAAAAAACAAGCAATAAATTAGACAAATATTGAATCTTTCGTGAACTGAAATATTTTCATTCTGGATGTAACTTTTTTTGTATTGCGGTACATTATGTAATCAATCACCTCTTCAAACGCCATTTCATCTTCCTTAGAAACAAAAAAGAAATTAAAACAACTCTTTATTAATTCTGCTGGGTTTATGAAAAGTAGTCTGAAAAGTCTTCACTTTAAATAGATTCCCAAATACTTAAAAAAATTTTCTCTTGCGCATTGCAGGCTTACTTAGCATAACGATATCAGTAAAATGTAGCGAAGGAAAACATCCCAGTCCCTTCCCATGGGTTTATTTTTATTCCTTTACCCATTCCTCTTGCATCTTGTCACTAGCATCTCCAACGATGTTTACTGATTTTCTCAAAATTATTATAACACGTTGTACATACCTAAAACAACTTTTAGCTAATCATCTCGTCTGTCTATACTAAAAAAAAAAAAATCGTGCCAAATTCAAAATACTGATTTCAAGGGGTTTTTTTTAATGTCACCTTTTTTCTTCTTTCCCAACATAATTTGTGTTATTCACTGTGTTTTATGACAGAAGTTCTACACAATGATTGGCATGAACTGTCACTGGGATTCATGTCCAGCACCACTTGAATTCAGATGTGTTTCAGGATCTGAGNCACCTTTTTTCTTCTTTCCCAACATAATTTGTGTTATTCACTGTGTTTTATGACAGAAGTTCTACACAATGATTGGCATGAACTGTCACTGGGATTCATGTCCAGCACCACTTGAATTCAGATGTGTTTCAGGAGCTGAGATTTTGACCCGATTTTAGAAAAGTATAAGAGTAGTTTGAATTCTTTGGATATAAAGGTGACTTTTGTTGGTTTTTTGTCTAACATGTGAGAAGGCGGCCACATTTGGCTGACTGGAAATCAAGTATGTTCTCCATGATGATCTACTTCACTAGCCGTTTAGCGTGACCCATAATTTTGTATCGATCATTTAGCATGGAAATAACATGCTAACGTAATAGATTTAATTTGGTATTATGGTAATGGTGTACTATTTAGCAAGATAATACTTTAGTATTGTCAGGTTCATAAAAGTTTGTCTGTTGAGAATATAATGAAGATTTCTCAGTGGATTACCTACCTTCCACCTGAAGTGGAAGAAATAAAAAGATCAAGCCTTTGCTTAAAGGAGGTCGATGAAAGTTTTTGCCTCATACAAGATACATTTTAGGTGCCCTGCGGTCTTTTGTTCTCTTTCTTTTTTTTTTTGATGGACAAGCTAAAGCTGTAACTAATAGGAACTAAACTTCCAAACTAAAGGAAGAGGATTCTTCAGGAGATGAAGAACACTAGGCCAATGCTTTACAGAGCTCACACAATCCCATTCAAGGTTTCAAGGCCATTTTAAAATCCGAATTCAAGCAATACTTCTCTGTGCCTCCTCTTCAGCAAGCCAAATGTTGCCCTTCATCCATTTTTTGTAATGTGGTGAGCTGTGCATAAAATAAGTCTCAAAAAATGGATCTGTAATGAACAATGCACGACTGGTGAGTGACAGAAAATGGTGTATATTTTGGAGAAGAAAGTAATGAATCACATGGTTAGCAGTATATGAACGTGTCAAAATCTGATACACGGGGTCAATGGACACACTGCAAGGCAGTTACTAGAACAGCGTATTTTTCCCTTAATGTATCATTTCACAGTTGCTTGTACTCTTAGGCTGCATCAGGCATTTATATTCTGTTTCAAGAGTTTCTTGTAACATTCTGTTGTTTGCATGGAGTACAGCAAATATTAGCTTTGATTTGAATATATATTTGAAACTATGTGCTCCAAGCATTTAATATTCTTTTTTTTTAATACTTCTTTTCTTTTTTTGGCATGTGTGCATTACCATTCTAGGCTAGTTGGCAGGACTAGCAAAAGTTATGAGCCCTAACTTTAGCTGTGTTGAAGTTATGAAGATTTTGTAACAAGTTTTTTTGCTGGAAGATGAGAGATGCTTACATTCAGGATGCTTGCTGTGAGCCTGCAGAATTTCTGAAGGCCAATTGCATCTAAAAATCTTTGGACAAATGGCTTTTCTAGTGAGTACTTAAGGCTCAAATTAGAAAATACAGTTTTCTGAGCAGAACTCAGGGGTGGCCAGCAAATTGTTGCTTGTGAAGATGAAACTTTGTAATGAAAAATCTAGCATTAAAATCTGATAGACCAGAACTCTTTTCAAGTACATCTTGCTTTCCCCACTTTTCTTTTTTCTTTCATGAAAGGAAAGATAGTCATATCTGCTATTTTTCTTCTTTTCTTCGGGTTACAAGAATATGACTGTTCAGTTCAGAACTTTGATTCTTCAAGCTGACGTAAGTATAGGGGTCAGGTGTGAAGCTCTTTTGTTATGTGATAAGAGTTAGATACCCCTTCCTTTCCCTCCTCCTTTGTAGCGGTTCG
>VZSC01008476.1:387998-407288 GCA_013398225.1 Steatornis caripensis | reverse complement strand
CTATAGTAAACACCCACACCGGTGTCACCTGTATTGGCCTGCCCTCTAATTCTTACCCATAGGCTCTCGACTCGTTCTTCATCCACCCCTAGGCAGAGCTTGATATATTCCAGTTGCTCTTTGACATAAAGAGCAACTCCACCACCACGCTTTGCTGGCCTGTCCTTCCTGAAAAGTACATAGCCGTCCATGACTGCATTCCAGTCATGCGAGCTGTCCCACCACCAATCTGATGAGCACAACAGAATCGGTATGCTACTGGACACTTTAGAGGAATTAAGAAGTGTGGCCTCTTGGCCCTGCAATTGTTATCCTAATTACTCATAATTCTGGATTTTCAAGTTTTTAGGTGGAGCACAAGGCTTATTCTTCTGTAGTAATGGTAAAGCAGTCGTGGGGAATTGCGAAAAGGGAAATGGTTGGGGATTGTGTTAGGCCGTGTTGCAGATGCAGTGGTGTTTTCCAGAATCATAATCTAAACTTGACATTTATTGTGAAATGGAAAAATCTGTGGAAGAGCTTTGGAAAAATGAGAACATTTCCTGTCAATAATGTAATTCCTGCATAATGTCGGAATGTTAAGAATTCTCGTATTTTAAAAATCTAAATGAAAATAAAATGAATAGAGAAAATGTAACCTATTAGTTCCCATACTTTATACTTCAAAATGTCATTTGAACCAACAGTGTCACAAAGCAGTTGAACTTTGAAACTACACTTTTGATGGAAAATTGTTTTATCAAAAAATCTTCATCGAGCTTTACTTACATATTAAACTGGAATAAATAGTTGTAACATTGTTGGTGCTTCAATCAAATGTCATCTCTATCAGCACTCAAACAAGCATAGTGTGTTACTCACATATCAGCACAGATGAATATTGCAGAAATGTTTAGAAGTATTTGCAGAATAAATAAAGTCAGGGTATTCATAGTAAAGCTGTCATTTTTTGTTTATATTCTAATAAAGAAAAATGGTGAGGTTTTTTTCTTGAAATACAATTGGAGTCACAGCATAAAAGCCATAGAATATTTTTAGAATGTTGTAGGTTTATTTCATTTGCTGCTGTAGTGGCCTTTGACTTGAAATTTCTGTTTGTGTATGTCTGATGAAAACACAGTTTCGAAACATCTTTTATTGTCTACCTTCCTAAGTTATCACAGGAAAGACATGTTTACTAGCTTACTTAGCATTTGGGGGTTTTATGGTTTCCTTCTGAAAATAAACATTTCATTAAAGTGTCTGAACCATGAACGATTGGCCACAGTTGTTCAATTACTTACTTCCAAATAATTTTTTAGTATTCTAGTTTAGATCAAACTTTTGTTTATTTTTACCATAAAGTCAATACATCAAGAAACTCTTACTGAAGTGAATAAAGGGTGTAAATTTGAAGCAGAACTGTAGGTCTTTTATCGCACACCTGTCCTTGAAGGAGTTGCCGTATGTGAGGTATCTCAAACATAACTGAAAATGAACTTCTGCTTGTCCCCTTCTTTGTTGCCTTGCCTGTATTCTGTATTCTGCTGAGGGTGACTCACTCGCTTGATCTGCGTATTGTCACCAGTGTTACAATTCGTTATCAGAGTAGTATGAGAGTATACTAATATTTTCATGTAGGTTTGTTATCAAGCATAAATGCTGCTGACCTTACTCCACCTGGAAATTCTGTTCCCTTCTTATCTCTTTGAAGTTCATCCTTTTTCCCGTCTCCAAGCCCAGATCTTTGTTCTCTAGCCAGAGAACCACAAAAGGTAATTGATTTTTTTTTATTACAATGTCTGCAACCTAAGCTTAAGAAATGTATTTTCTGCTGTTTCCACACCAGATGAGGTTATGAGGATTCAGTGATTCTTAGCTCTCTTTATGAATCTTCACCCTGTCAAGGTATTTAGTGATTTATAATAAAATCAGTAAACTACCTCTCCTTCACACAAAGCACATAATTTTATCGAAAACTTAGACCTTAAAAACTGAGTATAATATTATATTATGTATACAGACACTGTAGATATTTTAAGCAAGAATTTTCTTCTTTTTGAAACTTTACATATATATATTTGAATGCAAATTTGAATGAAAGTGAGCCACCTCTTTAGCTAGGTTTGATGAAGAGAGAGATGCTTAACAGATGTTAAGCATTATCTGTAGAAATCACTAAGTGAATTTCTTTTTCTAAGGATTAGCTACACAAAGCTGCACTTTGAGGAATCCTCGGTTTATAGTCTCAAACAACCTTTCTGTGCAGACAAAACCTCAAGCTATTTGTATTGTTTTAAAGTATTTTTCTCCTACTTTTATGGGGAAAGTATAGTAGCGGCCGTATTTCCATTATATATTTTCTCACTTTGTTTTATCCTGTTAACGTGGTCAGCACCTCTTGAGATAGTATATTCGTATGACCCTACATTCCCCAGGAAACCCACATGCAAAAGATTCTCCTCAGTGTTGAATTAAATGAAAGAACATACTATGCTGAACTGACTCTGGATTAAATAAATAAATGAATTTACACAAGTACACATCTGTTTAATTGGTGGTAATGGATCCTCATGTACATTCCTAATGAGGCATTTGAATAACTGTTTGTCACTTCAAGGAGATATAAATGGTATTTCAGCGTGTACAGAGTTACCTTGTATTGGTTAAGTGATTTTTCTGTCAATTAGCCCCCATTCTGTTTTAATGTGTTTGACTAGATCACTTTTTTAAGTTAAAAAATTGTAAGGGATGACTTCCACTTGCACGTTTAAGAGCCACTTTCACTGAGCATTTGAAATACAATCTCTAGAAGTTGATATGAGATATACTATACTTCATAGATTTCCTGCATCTTGTATTTCAAGTAATGTTTAAGGGTATTTAAGAAAGCATAAACCTAGATTTTATATATGTATACACACGTGTGAGCAACAGGGCTTTAGGAACATCATCATAATAGAGTATTTAGTGAAATTAGTGTTGTAGTTATTGCTGCAAACTCTCTAATAGTGCTTTCAGATACACTAACATTACTACACTTTTTGTTTTCCTGGTCACTGTAACAGGTAGCATGGCTATAAGGACAGCTCATCTTCCAGAGAACAGTAAAAGGTTTTCAGTGCTTTCCATACTGCTGAGGCGTGGAGTGGGTGGCGTGTGGTGCTTAGCTGCTGCCTGGGGTTAGCCCACCGCTTTAAGATAAAGTTGTTACTTAGAGGCACTCGTTCCAGGCTGATAATTGCTGGCTATCTACAACATTCTGCAGACTCTTCTTTCCCTTGCTGCAAATAAGAGTTGCATCTTGAAAGGCTTAAGATGAAGCTTTGCACATCAAGAGAGAAAGTTTGCTGTGGTGCAAATGCCTTCCAGAAAATGTTACTGAAAATGTTTCCTCCTCTGAGCACCAGCTGAATAATGGCAGCTGAAGCCCTTTTTCATCCAGCATGTTTTCGTAGGGTGTTGGGTTTGTTGCAGAAACTTTACATCAGTAGAAGGGCTTAATATATACCACCTAAAATGCATAGTCGTCGCAGGTATGGCGGAAGAAATGCAAATTTCACTCTCTACTATGTTTCCAGGTCAAAGGTTATTGCTGCAGTATAAACCATTTTTCACTATGTAGTTTCACCCTCTTTAATTGATTTGAATTTAAATTTATATTCTGTGTTAAATAATGAACTATGCATTAATAATTAAGAAGCCTCAGTACAAATGTGAAGCAGTTAATTAAATATTAAACAAAGCACATTGTATTACTCAGTGTTGTAATCAATATACCAGATTTTAGGCTATTCATTTCAGATGGTCATTATACTCTGCGGTTAAAATTCTCATTGATAACTCAACGTACACTTCATAGGCTAAGAAACATGTGTCCTTTGCAAATGATCATATTTGTTTAGCAACAAAATATGGACATTAAAGACGAATACGGTTGGGCTGTTGAAGCCATAAGGGTCAGTGCCGTGTATTCTACAACGCTGTCACGCACACGTTCATTAGGCTGAAACAGAGAGGCTGCGGGGGGCTTGGGGGCTCGAGGGTTTTTTGATGAAATACCTTCCTGTAGAAAACAGCAATTACTGAAACAGAGCTTTTAACGGGAGCATTGTTTTTGGACCATTTCTTGGTTTCGATTAATACAAGATTGAAATTCTAGTCAGAATAACAATAAGAGATGACTTAATGAAAGATTAATGTGCTTTATTTATATGGCTATTATTTGTGAAGGAAAGATTCACTTCACTTCCCAAGCACAGTTAATTATACAGGAATTACCATATGCTGTCGCTTTTGCCCTGATACTTCCTCCATTCCCTGTCTTCTTCCTCACCAACTTTACCCAGCCATCTTTGATAATGTTTTGCGTGACTAATTGAAGCCAGGTGCAAAATACTCACACCTCATACCATTGGGATTTTATAATAAGAAACCCAACTCACGGCAGTTTGTAGGATTAAACTCAAACTAAAACTGTGGATGTTAGGATATAAACCCAGTTCGCTGGAATGGAAGGAGAGCTTGTTCTTGCAAGATATCCAGGCCTAGGTAACACATGAAAATCTGTGATTTCCTGGATGTCTGTTGATTGCTCAGTTTAGAACATCCGGAGGATCCCTCTTCCTCTGAGTATGATTTCTCACAGGCTTTGGTAGAGGCAAGCTCCGTACACACAGCTGAAAACTAAAGGAAGTGGTGTGTCCTACTCGTCCTTTGAATAAAGAGGTTCAAAGGCTAGAACTTAAGTAACCCTTTTAGGTTTTTAATTTATTGCGATATATATGGAAATGAAATATTCATAGGAAACTTCTCCCAAAGGCGTTTTATTATTAAAGCAAAAAACGTAGAATGGATTATAGCAGCAGTTTAGAGTTTCTACATCCAAGCTTCTTCCTCCTGACTGTATTAAAGTAACCCAGTTTACACTAACAACTATTCTGCCCTCCCTTTTTTATTGTTAATGTCATTTCTGTTCTCTTCACACAGTGGAGACCGCTAAATGATGTTACCCAAGTGGCCACTTTTGGTCACCGGGGTAATTCTGGACTGTAATTTCCCTATATTATGCTTGAATTCCTGCTTAGATTTAGTACCACATTTAGTAAATACACATGGGCGAAAAATGGGAGGAACATGACCCATTCCTTAGGAGCTATTGGCTGAGATGACTAGTATAAGGTTGTCATCTCCATCTCTCTGGTGGGCTCCTGCTGAGCAGAGAGCACTGAAAGTGCGATGGGAGCCGTTTAATACGAAACGCTTCAGTAAACGAGAGGCACTTCTGGCTGCTGACAGAATAGCATTGGCACTGCAAGCCATGTATTCATATATGTGCTGTGTTGAGAAAATATGAAAAATAGCTCAGCAATGGCATAATTATGGGCAATTTGCTTAATTGCTTGCTAATTGTTGCTTGCTTTATTATGAAACAAGAGTGCTCTAAATGTAACACTGGATGGTTTGCATCCAAAATGTGTCAAATTCAATACTGGCTTTTCATTAAGACTTCAGCTACATAGCTTTAAAATTCAAGCACGCTATATTCTGTGTTTTAAGTTGGGGGTTTTTTTTAATTGTTTTTGAAATTTTCTTTGCACAATTTGTAAGCCCCTAAGTCTGCATCAGTACAGTGCGCTCTGGCAGTTTTTGACCTTCTAATGAATCTTTGCTAATGAATAGATTTACAAATGTCTTTTCATTATTTCTGCACATGTGGATAAAGGTGGGGATGTTTTAAGGCTTCTCTGGGAACTTATGTTCTTGATTGTTCAACTCTTAGAAATGCACATCTCCCTTTTAACTTATATGTGCAAATTTTTTTTAAAGGGGTATGTGCACTTCTAAAAGGTTGGCCTAAACTTTTGGAAAAACTATTGTCTTCTGTTTTGACCGAGATAACCTGCTTTCAGCGGAAAGTTAGACAGACATCTTCAAAAGTCCCTTCCGGCCTAAGTTTTTTCAGGATTCTGTGATGCAAGTGATGACTTCTGTGGCAGACTGCGAAAGGAACCAGCTCTCTTGATGTTGTCTTAGTAGTGCATCTCTCTGTTGAGCGTGGTGGGGAGGGCGTAGGGGTAGAAAGGAAAGCGTCTGGTTTATACACAAAGTATATCCTTCCAACTTTTCAACATTCTGAGACTGCTGATAACACTCGTACTTAACAGCCTGTCTTCATTTGAGAATTCTTTATGAGAAATGTTCTCAAACGTGCAACGTGACAGTAAGCTGTGCAGTATTGTGCCACATATTTAGTAGACTGAGAGGGCTAGTGGTACTGTAGAGTCCTTCAGCTTTTACCCCCAAAACCAAAGATAATAACCAACATTTTTATTTACTATCTATAAAACCCTATGCAGGCCTTATAGCCACAGAAAGTCTCTAACCAAAACAAACAGGAAAAAAAAAGTCAAATGGTATTTTTTGTAATCATTTTGACTGAAGGATAGCTGCCTGGCAAGGGTGGAATTTCACATTTTCTTAAGTGAAAGTAAATATTCTTACTGAAAACAGCTTTGACCTATAAATGATAAAGACTGTGGAACAATGAAGAAAGTCTTTTAAGTATTATGCTTTTAGTTATATTTGACAGGTCTGATCTAAACATTTCATAAGAGCTGACAGACACATTCTTTAAAAATGTTCTTAGTTCTGAGGCAGACAATTTAAAAAAATAGTTTCGTTCCTAAAACAATCTGGAGTTGAAATGAAAGTGCTAAACTCACATGTGCATGAGTGTGATCTATCCTGTGAATTAAAAATTCTCTTTCATACTACTTGGATGTTGTGATTAAAGAGTCTCCACGTAGTATGAAAAAAATATGTAAAATGTAGTCTTTATTACTGAGTGAAGTAAGAAATTAGGCAGATTGATAAGAGTTCGTTTGACTGTATTATTTATTTATAACACATGAGGGATATGTACACTTCTATTTCCATTTATAAACCTGTCATATCTTATGTGAGAAGATGTTACTAGACACTGAATTTCAGTAGCAAACCCCATAATTTCTTCTGAAAGTATTCAGAGACGGCAGGACCCTTCTTTTACTTGATTGGTAGAGGCCGACGTCACAGATGTTTCCTACCACTGAGGACTTACCGGGCTATGAAGAGTAATCACCTACATTACTACTTTGAAATGAGAGAGAAGAGCTCAGAAAACTTTACTTTCACTCACATTTAGCAATGGCTTGCAAAGATGCAAACTAGAAGATGCTACTACTTAAAGAGCAGCAGCTAGAAAATGCCATGGTCAATTTACGCAGCCTCTGATAAATGGCCACTTAAGCACTTCACGTTCACCCAGCTGTGTGGCATGAATTCCTCCTCAGATGCTCCTTTGGGATGCTCAGCTGAGCCAGCCAGGGAATCTTTTGTTTAAAGCAGGCAGCAAGTGGTGGAGGGCAAGCCAGACACGGAACTGAGGACAACATCTCAGTGCCAGTTGCACTGACTTCTTAGCGTGTTAAGTCTGTAACAGAATATTTGGAAATCGGCTGCGTTCTGCTGTAGGGTGGCACCATTAGTATAATATACTGCTATCATAGAGCTCTCCGATAAAATAGGGAATTGTTAAAAGTATTTTTTAACAAGTAAAGCATAGTTTAGATGACAGTGCATTGCCACTGCCAAGTAGAGATTTAGAAGGATTTCAGGTACTAAAGAAGCAGGAGAATGATGATACGTTAGGAAAACAGGGAATTAATTAGACTGACGGAAAGAAGCTGCATTTCATGGCTTGGAAGAGCCGGCAAAAAAGATGATGCCTGGTGAATATTCATGCAGAAAATTTCCTACATTTTGTTCTAGGTTCATGCAAAAAGTGGTGAATTATGCTCCAACAGTCATTTTTACTTCATTGTGCTAAAACCATGATATTTCACACTGCTGGTTATGTTTGTATTTACTTTATACCAAACAGAAACTGGTTTGCATCCCAATTATCCTTGTTATTACTATTTACTGCAGCAAATCAGTTGATGACATTTTCTAAGTTTCCTTTAAATGCAGATATTGGGGACCTTGCCTGCCTCACGCTATATTAATTGTAACACCCTTAGTTTCCTAAAACCTGCCTCAGGGTTGCACTAATGCTCTGGCCTATACACACATGATTTGGATTCAAAAAACCCACAAAACTTTTTTTTTTTTTTTTTTAAAAAGTACTGCTTTTAAAGTTAGTCTAGGGGTTAAGGATATAACTGATTTTTAAAAAAATATTTTCTCTTTTTTGAGTGCGGCATATTATAAAACAAAATTTGACTGTTAATGTTGGAAAAAATTTGAGTCAGACATACAGAAAAGTACTTGTATTTGCTGAATACTTTTTTATTTCCTGTTCTGCAACACTGCAGAGGTGCTCGGTAGAAAAGGGTCTTAACTCTTCAATGTTAATGAGAACTGTATATTTTATGTTATTAATCATAAGCAGTGATGAAAAACGTACTCTGACAATCAAGATTATGTGTACCACATACCAACATTGAAAGAAAGATTATGCCTGCTACAAAAAGTGTATCAAATCTTCTGCACAATCCTGCATTGGCAGACTGTTGTATAGCGAAACTCCAACTCAAAGCCAAAATAATTTTTATGCGTAACTTGTGATTATCCTCAGGATTGTTCTAATGTTTTTGTTATTTTCTTGTTACTTTTTTTTTTTCTAAAACTTGGATAAAAATATCTCTTTATTAACAGAATAAACAAGACTGTCAGTTTGGCAACGTTGTTATTCTTAGCGCGGTAACATGTTCCAGGTCTACAGGTAGTATGGCAACACATGGCACAAAATTACTGTCCTGCTGATCTGTCGAGATGGTGTAGAGAATGTTTTATAAGTGACCTTTTATTTCTGCAGTTGTCTTGTCTAAAGTTTAAATGTTAAGTTTTTATTGCCGAATGCTTCTTTAGATGGTTTGGCTTTGTTTGCTCTCTTGCTGAAGTTTGAGAGAGATAGCACAATATGAGTATTGTAACCGCCTGCTGTGAAGGGCCAGAAATGCATAAGTATTATTTCCAAATAAGTAATTGTGTGTTTTTCAGTTTAACCAAATTAATAGCATTTTAAGAGCTATTAGAAAGCCTTGAGATAAAAAGAAACACTGAGGTACTAGGTATCAAAAAGGTTTTTTTAATAAATACAAAAAAGATCAGTTTCTGTATAAAACAGGGATAATTCAATGCTGTCAAGGTTGTACCTGATTTCAGTGAATTGCCTTGATCAGAAGAGAAGCAAACTTGGATAATTAAAGAGCTTAACAAGACTTGTATATACTCAAATTTATCTGTCTAGTAGGATAGTAGGACACAGAAAGATTAGACTAATCTACCAGTAGTAACTTTTTTTTTTGCAGGAACTATTGCCTCTGCTGAATGATTTCCATATTTATGTCTCCTACTGCCCATCAAAACTGGATTAGTATTTCAACAGCAAGGTGCCAAAGCTTTGTCAGGATTACATCAAAAAGTACTGAGACAAAATGACTGAAGACATGTTGAAATGCCAGTAAGAGGGCAAAATAGCTTTCATAGACAACCATTCCTCTAACTGGCACATACTCGTACAACATACTTACGGAGAAATAACCAGGAATGTAGCATTCATGATACACAAAGCAACCAGTTGTCTACTTAAACATGGTAGATTGTAAAAAGGTGTATGCTGTGTTTTGGACAGCAGCGTTATATATTTCAGTGCCTGAAGGAAAAACTTAATTCGTTTGTGTAGAGATATAACGTGGAAATACGTATTTATGCTTTGTAGCTTCACGCAGATTTCAACATGCAAAGTATTTATTAAAACAGAAATGCAGCATGTGTGTAAACGTAAGGCTCAGAGGTGAGAGGCTTCTACTCAGAAGTCATATTGCTATAAGTAATTTCTAGCGGCGTACCTTCTCCAGGGGTTATGAGCGAGAGTTCAATTTTTAAATGTTATTTTCGTGAAGCCAGATATTAAAAATGTGCATGTATCTTTCATTGGAAAGTTTTGCGAAGACAATACAGCAAGACGTCTAATCAGATACTGTTCTTCGGTCCTTATGTATTTAAGCGATGTACATAGCAAGAGAATATAAAAGTAATACATATAATTTGAAAACTATTTAAAGGAATGATTTGTAGAAGCTTAATTCTATTAGTTTGAATTTACGCTGCATGGTAAAGCCTCAGCTTAAATAAAACTGGTCAAGGTTGTTTATATATTGCAAATTACGTCTTTCAGATTTAGTCGTTTACTTTGCCTTTGAACAAATTATAATTTCTCTAATCCTTTTCCAAGGGCACAAACCTTGCATCTACTGAAGAAATCTCGTTCGATTACTAGTAAACTACAGAGGTTACAGCTTCTTTTGCTATTACTCTTTGATTTTTCAAGGTTTCCAGTATTGAATGCGTGGAGAAATCAATTCTCTTTAAAATAGCTGTTATGCTGTCTTTCATTCTTAAAGCCCTTGGGTGCATGTTTAAAGCCAATGTACTATCTTTGGCTGTGTGTCCAAATTAATTTTGTCTTGCCTTAAGTAAAGCAAAACAATCCAAATACCCAGTTTTAAGAGAATATTAAAAACCCTCCTGATTTTAATAATTATATTTTTTCGAGTAGTTGTATGCAAATATATAGAATTATGGTACTAGATTATTACAAAGTTTTTAGCTTTATTACGCAAATGACAATTTCATAAAGTGAAAAGGTCATTGTAAGTAGAACATATAAGGACTTTAGTGACATAGTTATAATGATGGTATCCTGTGTTCATTAAGAATTAACTTTTTTTCTGATGATTGCCAGTGACAACACTGTGGACCCCGAACTTGCAAACATCTCAATGTTCACTTAAGGTGTACACCTGGAGGTATTTTCTTTCCAAAGTGTGGCCATTATTGTAGAACTGGGATTGCTTTGTTAACCTTGATTCCCTGTGCACATCAGTCTTCGGGCCTCTGATAATGTCTTGTCTTTTTCCATCCTCCCAGCTATCGAAGTAAATCTCCAGAAAGCCCTGGCTGAAGCCTCTGAAACCTGCACACAGGAGTGTCTCATCCTAGGCCATTCTGACAACTGCTGGATGCCACCCTCTTTGACACAGTATCAGCAGTCCAACACACCTTTGCCGTCGTTTGGCTTCCAGCAAGGCTGGGGCCGAGGAACCAGGCCTGAGGGACGACACACTCTTGGGAGGCCCCTTCCAAAGGACGACACTGACAAAGGCCAGGGTGGGCCACGATCCCAGTTCTACAACACCTGCGAAAGACATTGTGCCAGTGAAGATCCTGTCAAAGTCATTCCTCTGGCAAACTTCGCCGCAGCCCATCAGGCACCAATGTCTGGGAGTAGCACTACGTTTATACACGAGCACCAGCTATAAGTGCATATCTGACAAATCCGTTCTTTCAGGCTTTAAGCGTGACTGTATATAGTCACAGCCTAACGCTGTTCTTGGTGCGTATACAAACTTGTTAGGCTTGTGAATATTTATGTATATAGAATCCTAAATTTGAAATTGAAAAGGTAAATCTCTAGGACTTAGTTAAAAGAAATTTACCATAGTTCTTGGTAAAATCCGCAAAATGGGGAAGAAAACCCACAACCCAGAAGTAATGAAGAGAAAAACACAAAATCCTGTTGGTTTTCTTGTATGGGCCATATAGTGCAAATATCTGCCACTAGTTCTTCCTCCCTGTTGAAAGCAATTTCTTAGTGCAATTTGGGGAATACTACAATCTTAATATAGCTTGATCAACTTTTTCTTTGTTGTTATAATTTTTAGTATATTCATAGATTTCATCTTCCATTTTCTTAGCAATAGAGATCAAGTGGGCAATTTCTCATTCGATTACCTTACATAGTAGAATGAATAAAAACCTAAAACCTAATTCTTAAGAAGCATGGTATATCTTTCCACCAAAATTTATCTTTTATGTAATTAAGAATCAAAATGTACTTAAAGACATGATGACTGCTTTTCATTTTAATTTTTATTGGCTCACTCTACAGGTATTTATTCTTTGAAAGAATGCAATAGATGAAATGGAAAGCTCTCAGCTAGGCTTTTCTGTGTGAAATAAACAACACGACAAGGATAGGATATGCAAGATCAAAACTGGAAAAAAATTATAAATAACTTTTTTAAAATTTCCAAGATTTTTCTGTTCTACAATAATGCAAGTAATAATATGACACATATTATGCTTTTCAAGCCATAAGGCTGTTTCTAATTTTTTTTTTTCATCTTGCAGAGCTTGCTTTGGCTACTGTTCCTGTTAGTTGAAAATTACATGGGCACTGCTGAAAACAGTAGGAAAATGGGGCAGTTTTTTTGGCTAATGTGATGTCATGGCTGCAAGCTACTGGTGTTTTAAGGAATATTATAGTAATGTATACGGCTTTTTTTTTTTACACCTATATTCACCTTTTGTAAGTATTTGGTAAAAGCTTAGCTATAATGTTAGTTACAAACCTATTAGATGAAGGAGTACTTGTCATTGTGGCATAGTGTATTAGAGAATGACTGAAAGTTCTCAGCAACGAAGGAAGAATCTACGTGATGAAAGCTGGATAAATGTAATCATAAACACACCCGAATCATATTATTTGATAAAGTCTCAAGATGGTTCTCTTTAAAGACGAGGGATTTTTTTCAGTGTTCTGTGTACTGGAGGATATATTCTGAATAGTGGCAGAAAAAAGCTGGTAAATTTTATAGTGGATGAAAAGGAAGCTCCTTTCTTAGGTGAAAAACCAGATTTTTCCGTATAGTGTTTTGTTACCACTTAGCCATTTCATCATTTATACTATGTGCATACCAAGAAATTTTTTCTTTAGAAAACTGCATAACTTGGTTTAGTTTTAGTGCCACGTTAAGTGAGACAATCAAAGTTGTATGGAGAGAAAAAAAGACAGTGCGTGAATATTTCCTATGGGTAGAATTCTACGTAGGCTTCATATTGTAACTTAAATCTGTAATTTATAAACAAAAATGTGTGTAAAAATGCTGTAATATTAGCTGCTTGTAAAATTTACAGAACTTCAAGTTGTTGAGGGTTTCCAATGAATGCTAAAAGAGCTTCTCTTATGTGCCCAGCAGGTATAAGTAGCTTTATATATCGCTGATCCCGCTGTAAATCTATTCAAATCACATTTAGATTTTATGTGCAAAATGAAAGAAGCTTCACTTTTAACCTACTGATAGGGTTTAATTAATGAACATCAGATTACCTAATGATGTACTTACTTTCTTTTCTTTTTTTTTAAATGTAGTTTTCAATAACATTTAGAAAAGATGTGGCACACTGGCTTCCAGTTGCATGTGAATCCTGGAAAAAATAATAATCCTTTGGGTACTGACACACAATAGCTGGCGCAACTCATTTCCAATTCCAGGACGGACAATTAAGAATTTGACAAATAAATTCATACCTAATATATACAAAGCCCTTTGCTGTTTGCTTTGGAGACATCACCATGAGAAAATTCGGCAGTCCTTTTCAGGGATATGCAGAAAAAGCTTATCTGTAGTTTACACATATTTACCAAACATATTCATTGTGCAAATTTAGAATAATGCTGACAGCTAATGCTTCCTATTGTAAGCAGAGGACTTTGGTTTTTATTACAGAGGGCTGCCATACCACGTGTTTACAGAATTGCCAGCTGCATTGGAAAACTCTCACTTTTTTCACCTGCAACATTTCCTTTATGGTTGAAAATTGTAACTGGAATTTCCTGGCAAAGAATTGATTTCTACGATTTTAGAATTTTCATAGGAAAAAGGTGAAGGGACCAGAACTGGTGTTTGTTTTTTCATGGGTAGGTAAAACAAACAAACGAACAAACAAACTTCACATTTGAATGTTTGGGGTTTTCAGTGGGTTTTTTCTTACCTAGAGAAGCAATTAACCACCCCCCTTTGTCTTGAAAACAAACAAACAAAACCCTAACAAACCACCCAACCCAAACAACCACAAAAAATTGCTTAATCAAAAAGCATTGTAAAGATGAATCTGATTATAGGAAGTATTAGATGTTGTAGCCATGAAATTGTGTTGTGATAGCCTAAAATTCTGTCAGCAAGATATAGAACAATTAATTGTAGCTACATGTTGTATCAGGACTTAAACGGTTCCCTCATTTTTATACATTACATATCTAATATATAAAACTATGCATCTGAGGCAACATTTTTGAGTGGCATGTCAGTATCCAGAGGAATAATGTTACTAGAGACTCTTTACACATCTTGCCATATATATAAATAATTTATCTAGTACACAGACTGTATATTTTTGTGTAATTTTTTTTTAGTCATTTAACTTATTTTATCATACTTGTGTGAATTTGTGGAGAAAACAATCCTATATACGATATACAGTAAAATGGTAGTTACATGATTAGAGTTGTTTCATACAGTGTAACAATAAAGGAAAACCTTTGCCTTCAAAGTAATGTGTCACACAGTCTAGCCTAGATTATTCCCCACCCCCCCCAAACTGAATACATGCTTGTTGCACCCCTAAGTATTACGTCAAAGTTATGGGTAGTGGTGGTGGAAAGGAAGGTGCTTTTTTCCATGTTGTGAAGCACTCAATTATAAAAAAAAAAACCCGAACCTTAAAAAAAAGGAACTGAAGTCAAACTGATTGAAGTAAAATATGCTTTTTCTTTGTTTTCCAAACTGTACAGTATTCTGAAGTGTTAACTTAATTCTAAAGAAAGAATAATCAGGCATGTCTGCTTGGCCAGACAGAGACTACTGAGCACCTGCGCTCTCTGGGCTGTGAGCTGGCCGGATGCAGGTCATTTAGCTAATTATCATGGCAATGAGCCCATGCTAATCGGACCTGAGGGCTTATCAATGTTAGCATGACAGCTAGCTTGACACAACATTAGTTATGTGGTTCTGAATCCAGCCCGGTCTTTCGGCTTGGCGTGGGGCTGGAGGAGAGCAGCCACTTTGTATCAGACATGTATGACCGCAGTGCGTATCATCTGTTTGGGTCTTTTGTAAGAGAAGTGAAAGTTTGCTCTGTTGTATTCTGAGCAAGCTGTAATCCAGTGTGGATCCCCATCAGCGCCGAGCTGCCGTTATTGCCCTGCTTCCAGCGTGGTCGAGCCAACAACAGTAGACCTAAATAATACCTAGTTAGTAATGGCTGATTAGCTCGGGGTTGTTTGGTTCAAGCTTATAAAGTTTTGAGTTTTTAAGGCTTGAAAATTTACACTTGACTTTGCTCAAGTTTCACTTTTGCAGCTTTAATACCAATCCTTAATGAATGATTATCAATTAAATGATTGTACTGCAGTTTACTACCATTATTTAACTGGATAAATAAAGAGGAAGGGATTGGTTTGTGGAGACACAAAGTAAAGTTGAAGGCAAAGATTTTATTTGGTATACGTAGGAAAATTGTGAATAACTTATGTTATCCCTAGTGAAGAAAGAGATTGACAGTTTCTTGTAAATATTTGAGTTTGTATTTCTGGGAAATCTCCCTGCTCTATGACATACTACAGGATCTGAGAGTGAGCAGTGTATGTCTGTGTATTGAACCAGCCCTAACCACACTTTACAAATCGTGCAGTTGGACATCATATACTACAGTCCAGCAGCATTTAAAGTCCAGTAAATTTGCAGTAGTTCTATTTCAGGTTTCTGTACAGCATGTTGTCTTGTTAATTACAATGCTTATTAATAAACTAGATCTACAAAAGCAGTTTTCTTCTTCGCGCTGTCTTTGTGTTTCTAAAATCCAAGGGTTTTGAAAGTATTCCTCCGGCTACACGCTTGCTTCCGGCTTTCCAAAACTCATTTCTTTGTGAAGCTCCAAACTGTCAGAAAGATGAGAAAATTTAACTTCATGTGCAGGTGCTTCATGCAACTCCGTAGCGGGCTTTTGGTATTCACACACGACGTGTATGCTAATCTAGCTTCATATCATCACAAGTGTCTTCCGTTTCTGTGTCACTTCTTTTCATACCAAGATCCCTCCTCCTACTCTGCCTCTAATACTTACAGAAAATCATTATGAGCTGGAGGCAGGAGTGTTTATAGGTTTTGTTTTGTTAGAAAATAAGCTATTTCTAATTGAGAGAACATGGTTAGTAAGTTGTTGAGCTAAAGGGATTATCCTCTCACCATGAATGCGATACAATGAAATAACCATCAAATGAGGAACTGACAAACCAACGTTTTATACATTGGCTTATATTATTTACGTCCATACTTAAAAAGCACCTCTTTTGATAGTTGTCCTGCCACTAAGGCAGTAACATCTTACTCTGTGACGCAGTTACGGCTTTGCAAGCATAGCTTTCTTGTCTGTGGGACCTGTCAAGCAGGAAAAGAATATTTATTTTATTAACTAATAAAACTCTATATTTCTTTTTTTAACTGTGCGCAAGTATATTCCTTCACTGACAGTAACTGTTGAAACATTATTTGTTATTCTAAAGAATGTATTCAGGTTACAAATTAAAAAAAGAAAACATGAATAAAAACTTCTGGAGATGGAGTTTCCCTGGTTTGGATGGTAAATTCTCAAGCTGGGCTCAGTAATATTTTGAAGGGCAACTGCCAGAGGTAATGAAACTGTGGCATTTCGCACAGATCTGATAAACCAGAATAATAGAGCAAGGCAGAAATATGTAGTATCTCAAGATGTGCATAATTTTGGCTTTGGTGTCGCTGTGCAAAACTGCGGGGGGGTTGCAGAAGATTACTGGTCCCCGGGAGTCATCTTTTTGCGTTCCTCCCTGTGGGCACAAGGAATACCTGGAGCACTTCTCTGGCCGTGTCGGAAGAACTTTAATCCCAGGTATTTGCTGTATAGCTCTATAGAGTGCGATACGTTCACCCCAGTGCTGCAGCACTGAGGGAGGGCTGCTGCAGTGTTCAAAAAACATCTCTTACCTGTAAGATGGACTTCCAAGACCTCCTACTAGGTAATTTGTGGTGAGGTAATGGCTTGTTAGAACGTACAGACGGATTTATTTAAAGAATTTGTGTTTACCAATAGCAGGCAATTTTGGAGATGTGTTGCCCATATAATCATTTAGCATTCTTGCCTTTTCTTCAGGTTTCTTCCAGGTGTGCCCTTAGGACTGAGCCGTAGTTTGATTGAACAGCAGCTGGTCCGCTCCCCCTTAGAAGTGCTATGTATCAAGCAGAAGAAGGAAATGAACAAGAGGGTACTTTCTACAGTGAGTAAAAGATAGCTCTCCTCCCTTGTGTGGTGGTGGAAGTTGTGTTTTAAGAAGGTATATATGGACTCCACTTGCAAATAATGGGTGTTTTTCCAAGATGCAATCTTTTTGTCTGGGTCCTTGCATTTGTTAGTAGGAAAAATGTATCATGTCTGACAACTACAATGAGACTAATGTTATATTTCCATCTTTATTTTTATTATTTTAGAGATTTAGAGGTCTTTTGATGTTTCTAATTCCATGCTTAAAACTAAAGCTCTAACAGCAAATGCATTTGTGATCTGAAGGCTATGTCTTTGCATTTAGTTCAAAGCAGGAACTTAAATCTGTAGGTCTGTGCTTTCTGGCCAGCTTTTAACTATGGAATTGGTGCTACCTCTTCTTACTCCTTTTCTCCACTAGGATTAGGAAATCTGTCTGTACTTACAAAAAAGAAAGTTAGTATGTACACCTATCAAAGAGACAGATAAATGAAGTGCCTGGGAGCACTGTACTAGACTGCAGTCCACAGCTTTAAGCCACCAGCTGTGATGTGTTCTAGAGCAAATGAGTAGGATGTGCAAAGAAACAGACATTTTCTAAGGCACTGAAGTTATTCATCGCTGCTGCAGCTGTTATGTATGTAGTAAAGGAGCTGATTAACATAATGAGATTAAACTAAGAGAAGCTGCTTTTAACCTGTACTTAGCTTGAGTTGTTGTTTAGTTAGCAGAGATTATAAAAGACTGTACCCAAAAGCTTGTCTAAACTTTCCAAATGTCGGCTGTTCTATGAAAGATGTATTTTTGCTTCTCTGCTGTGTAGGTCAAGCTCTGCTTTACAGGTGTGTGGAACCACAACAAGCCAGCGTATGGTTCTCAGGAGACTAATTGAACAGAGGAAAGCTAAAATCAGTTTGAAAAATGAGGTGATTATAAGCAGGGCGGGGGGATGGGAAGAAAGGTGAATACTTTGAAAGCTTTAGGAAGAATACTCTAAAGACGCAGGCAAGCAGGTAAAATGAGTGACTTTCAGCTAACGCATATACTAAGACACACTGGGTTGTCCGCAGACTTGCAGTGCAATGCTAATTTTATTAGTTAACATTTTATAGATTTTTGTTTTGCATAAAAACATCTGTTTAAACCAACATAATCAAAATCTCTAACGTCAAAGTAGACATATCTGGAATATTTTTAGGCCTATTTAAAAAGGCCCTTGTACCAGGTAGGCCGACGGGCTAATTTCTAGTACATATAAAGAGACTCTTGCTGTTGCTGTGCAAGAGCTAATGCTTTCAAGTTATTCTGTCTAAAGAGACCAGAATGGACCATAATCGTTTAAAAACTAAAATTCAATGAGAAAATAAAGAAGTGTAATCAGTATACATATAAATATACACACTCTCAATTTAATTTTCTTTGTTTTCAAAGTTCATCTGTGTACAAGAGACAAATGTCATCACCGAGCATCACACCCAATTGCCATATATAATCTAAAATTATTCATTATGTTGTGTAGGTGCACACAAAGTCAAAGCTGCCTGTCTTGGCAGATTCAAGTTGCTGTTTGTTTGTTTTAATTGCAGCGGAGACATTTAGCACTGTGCCTGCCGAGTAACATAGGAAACGTAGTACAAGACCTTGACATCTAAAAAGATTAGACTGTCTGAGCTGACTGGCTCACAAAAATGATGCTGAGGAAATTGGCAAAGAAAACAAGTCTCTGAAATTCTAAACAAGTATTTTAAATGCAGAAAAATAATCTAAAGGGTCATATTTGCCGCTTATGTGCTGCAAATAATGTGCTGCACAGCTATATCCATATAAAAGAGAAATTTTCACAGTGAAGCATGGTAAGAAAGCCCTTTTGTTAGCCGACTCTCTTGTAATGATTACACACAATCAATCTACTTGGATTTTTAAATGCTTTTTATCAGATTTCAGCCTATTGAATCTCAAATGTATTTTTGTCAGTGTAATACTGCTGAACAGTAAAGAAAGGATCAAATTTTCCACCCCAAAAGCTGTCACTTCGGTCTAGAAGAGGCAGTTGCTGAAGCCTATTACCGTTTTGGAAATGCTTGTCTGAAATTCCCTCAAAATATGCTACTAAAATATGCAGAAAGG
>VZSC01008476.1:365994-387869 GCA_013398225.1 Steatornis caripensis | reverse complement strand
ACTAAAAGATGCAGAAAGGACCAAGAAAACACTAATATTGAAGATTTATGCTGTAAAATTTGAGTGAATTTGCATCTAAATATTTCATAGGATATAGGAAATGTAATGAAAATTCAGGAATGTTAATGCTTTCTCTACTTGGAACACGTGATGTAAAGCGAGTACCTGAATCTACTTACAATGAAAGTAAATCTAGCCAGTAGGCTGGATAGAAACAAACATATAATATATATATACGTTTGTCTGCTACGTATAGGGGAAAAAAGTTCTTTCTGTGTGCTTCTAATTAGACACAATGGCAAAGGCCAGATACATTGCCCTTAACTTATGGAGGTGTTTTGTCAAAATTAATTGTCAAAAACATCTCAAAGATGAGTACTGGAAAAAAACGTACCTGCAGGGGTAATTCCTTTAGTTCTAAAATTTCATAATCTGCATGTGCCTAGCTGATGACGGAGCAAAGCTAGAAAATTAAGATTACATGTCTGCCTTTTAGATGGCTAAAATCAAATTAATCCAAAACACTAGTATTTACATAAAAGATTGTATTCTAAGTATGAAAATTAGTGTGATCGGTGGGTATCAAATAAAACAAACCCAACCTCTCTTCTGCTGCCAAGCATGACTACTAACGTCTTCAGACTGGTTTGTCTGCCAGGGTGCACCTGGTTGTGTTTTGTCTTTCGTGCCAGCTTCCTGTCAGAGGGGTATAGAGAGGCTGACATTTGATGTATGCAACAGAACAAAGAATAGGTTTTGTGTTAAAGCCAAACTGGCAAATATTTTTGTTTCCTGTGGCAAGTTTTGCTTAATGAGCACAAGAGCCAGCCGTGCAGAGAAGTGTGCTCCTATAGTGTAAAACAGAATCTATTTAAGAAGGTAAGTGCAGTTGCCGGGTTTCCACTTCTCTTTCTTCACTCCCTTGCTAAATGCAGCGCTGGCACATCACTTTCTTTTCTGTGACAAGTCTTTCGGAAAGCTATCAGGGAGCCAACTGTGCTTAGGCGTGTGCACCTGTACCATAGAGGGACCAAATGAAAACATTAAATAATGTTTCTCTTTGTGCAGGAGGAACATCAAGAGCAAAAAAAAAAAATTCTGCAAGGAGCGTTGCCATAATGCAGAGAAATTGGTAAATAGCCTTGTCTCGTCATGAAGAAAGAAAATTCTGAACTGGGAAGAGGCGTCTTGTTTTTATGAGTTTACCTGTTTGCCAAGTGCTTACATCTGAACAGCCTGTGGTTGCAACAAACCAAGACAACCATTATGTCAATGAAATTGCTTTCCCTCAGCTTCAGTTTAACAGCTGGTCACCTGAAAGAAGGTCACATGCAGGGAAATAGCACTTCAGCGAGGAGGTCATATTGGGCTGACCCAGGTGATATCCCCAGGTCTCCTTTACTTGGAAATCGCTTGGAATGCCATCACCACGTTGCACAGTCGCACAAACCTGACAGTGCCATTTCTAACAGGGAAAGTACTAAAATCTATTTTTCCAGTAAATTGTTTCAATATTTAGCAGCTCCTTCTATGTGCATTTCAAACTCCTCCTCACTTAAGTTGCACAAGTTTCCTCCAGCCTGCACCATTAGTTTTGACAATTTATTACTAATTATTAAGTCATTACTTGCCGGACTCTGTCAGCACTGCATGTTCTTTACCTGGTCAAGAATGAGCTGCCAAAAGCCTATCGCTTAATAGCAGCTGCCTTCCTCATCACATCTGCCTCACACGCTACAGCATGTGGCACTAGAATCGGGACTTGTTTGGCTACTTTCTCCTTTCCAGAAAGGCCCTCAGCCAACGACATTTCCGGAAACCCCTATTATATTAGGTCATAGTTGGCTGTAGTTGGAAACAACTCAGTGAAAGTAATCCCAGCTGTAGTAACAGCTGCAGGAAGTAGAAAGTTTAGGGCACATGCAATGGCGATTTGAGTCCGATCGAAAAGCATCTTGAGTAGTATTCTCCAAGTCAGTTCTTAGATGATCAACGACCTGAGATACAAGTTTAACGTGAGAAATGTGCACAGGCAGTGAAAGTGTGGATGTTGCTATGAAGGAAATTATTAATAACATAAGAGTTACATTTACCTGGTTCTCAGCTGAGCTGGGTATAAATATGCACAGTAATGTAAATATGTACCGTGTGGTTTTTTGTATTTTATATAATTTCCTCTCCATCTTCCCCTCAACTTTAGTCATTGTATCATAAACCGTTTTAACTAGTCAAAAATACTGCTCTTACAGTGAGTTATTCACGGTTTTCTCAAATTTTTCCCAAATCCTTACAACTTCGTTGTCATAGTTACCTTCACAGACCAGATGTGACATAAAAATATAATAATAACAAATATAAATACAAAGAAGTTCTGCTTGTGATTTCAATGCAGAAAGTTCATATCCAGAGTAGGAAAATCATTCTTTTATATAGCTACATTACAATGCTTAACTTGAAGTGTAGGCACATGATAAAGTTACATATTCATATCGTATTTCACACAGAGTTTATAAACTTGATTTGCCATTTTCTTAAATGGAGTCTACGGCAGCTGTAGCAACTAAAGGGCTTACAGATTTTTCTGCAGAGGAATGTACCCATTTTTGCTCATTTTATGAACACTAATTTAAAAAGCCGGAGTTTGTGACTATTGGTTCTATAATTGATAGTTTGCATAAAGGGTTTAAAACGTAGTGATCAATTGAGCGCTGACCCTCTAGAGAGGCTTTAGCTGTTCAGCATAAGTCTAAGAAGTTTGCATAAGTAGATTGTAACTATATTGCTCGATAAAAAAGCTGAATTAATCAAGGTTATTGTACCCTTGTTTATTAAAAAAGCCCCCGAACATGTATTTGTTACAGTAGACGGTGTACAGTAGATGGTGTAGTAAAATGACTTTTTAGTCCTGAAAAGTGGTTGTTTATAAGAGTACTATGACTATGGAAAATTATACGTACTGAAGCAAATACGACGAAGGTGATTTGTACAAATCAGTAAGTATTACATCACATACTTCTATCCTTAACCAGCACAGTTAAGAAAAGCCGGAGAGTAAGAAAAGGTCTGTGTAATATCTTTGGATACTATGGCAACTTGTTCCTTTCTGATCCTTCCATACAACTACTACAATTTCAGCAATGAGGAAGATTTTAGCAAAAATGAAAACAATTTTCCGTCTCGATTTCTGTTTGAGAGAGCTTGCATTCTAAAGTAGTTTAAGTGTGATGCTAGAAATGAAGGTAGCAAAAGTAACTGAGCCTTGCTAGCTGCAATGTAATTACCAACAAGTGAAATTAAGAGAAAACAGTTATGTTACGCGAGCGTTCAAGGAAGGCAGTCAATATGGAAACTGTCAGCTAAGGACAACCTGGTTTCTCAAGCTACCATGAAGTTTTAGGAGTAGAATTCCATAAGGGAATGAAATTAGCACTAAAATTTATATTAACTTGGTAACTTTTTCAGTCAACTTCTTACACTGTCAGATGCTCCCCTTTGGTCTTCTCTCTATCTAAAAAACTGTATCCTTAAAGGCATGTAAAAATTATTCTACTATGACTATTTTTCAGCTTGTCTTTGTCGCACCTTCATGTTTTAGGCTGGAATGAAAATCTTATTTTCAAAAACATTAAGCACACACGAAGGTTTTACTCACAAAGGGTAGCAACATTTTAATTAGTTGCAGTTAACTTGCCTGCATACCTACGTATCTGTCACAGGAGGATGTACAGGGAGACAGCAACAGCACGGTCAATAAGGGATTAGACAAATTCAAGCACAACAGATCTATAAGCAGATACTAAAAGGGATGGACAGGGGTACAGTTTCTGACATCTGTAACACAAGAAGTTCGACTGCTGGAGGATTGTGAGGGGCCTGGACAGCAGATGATAGACTAAGTTTACTTACTCCTAAACAGCATGTGCAGTTCTCCCTATCAGAGCCAGCACACAGAGCTGGACACGCTTTGGTCTCCCTGAGTAGGGCATTTCTCATGTGCCTGTGCAGTCTGTCCAGGACATCTGGACAATTAACAGTGCTCACAGTTCACTGAGATTAATCATGTCTCCTAGGAGCCGGTTCTTTAATATGTCTGCAGAAATGGCTCCTCTTAGAAGAGTTTTTGGGTAAGAAATGTTTTTAAAAACTCCTCTCCTTTGACTTGCAAGCTTCAAAGTCCTCAGACTTGGCAGCTGTGATTTGTTTCTCATTTGCCGTAACTAACATTACTACTGGTCCTAGTAAAATTTTATTTGGCCTTTTCCCACTGAAATTTCCAAACAGATTTTGATAATCCAGAGAAATTCCATGTACTACTTCAAAAAAATACTCAAACCTGTTCTCCAAACACGTACTCACCACAGCGAAGGCATGCAATACGATTGCCTCTCTGTCGTTTACTGTATGGAAAGCAGTGTTGTAATTCTCTGGCATTGCAACATCTGTTCAACCCAGGTTACTCACCCTTTTGCATTATCAAGATTGTATTTTTCTTCCCTGAGAAATAGCAGTTATAATAGACTATTTTCAAAATGACAGCTTAAGTGGCTCCATGGTTCCTTAATATCTATTCAGAAATCTTGTCTCCCTGCATATTTTCGTTGCTTTCTTTAAAAAGCAGCTTGTGAGAAAGGGAATACATTATTAATGCTACATGTCACAAAATAAAATAAATACTCACTTTTTGAAGAACCTGATCCACTAATCAGGAGTAAATGAATGCATCTGAATTATTCAAAGAACCTCAAATAGTGCAACTTGTACTCAAAATGAATATTGTGAATAGAATGTATGCAATGTAACAAAAAGAATCTCCAGTCATATTAACTACTCCATTTTCATAACAGGAAATGGGATTTTTATACTTATTTTTAATCAATGTAAATATTTTACCCGCCTTGCAAGGGCAAAAAGGCCCAGGATAGGTTTCTGCACTTTGTTAACTTTAACCAGCCTTCTAAAGTAATGTTTGTGTTCCTAAGAACAGTTGTTAGGGCACGTGCCCCACGCTTCAAATGAAGCGGGTGAAACTCTATTCCTGTGCAACAAAATTACGTCTCGGTTAATGGTGAGATGAGGTTGGTGGTCATTAAACAGCTGTGCAAAGAACACGTGGAGAATGCTACCATTTGTTGTGAGAAAGTGAGCATCGCTGAGCTGATGGCGTTTTGAACCAGTGAGTGACAGCATCAAGGGCAAGACAGGAATAAGGAGATCTTAGGCTTTTAATTAAAAACAGCTCCTGCAGCCAGAGTTTGTTTCCTCCCTATTACAATCCATTTATTTCAATGAATTTTCTGGCACTGCCTCTGGAATTTTTCGCTACAACACCCTGTTTTTCACAGTGTGCTATTTATACCGTATTCCCCAAAGATATTTTCATTCCCCAGGAAGAGTTTACTTTGGAAAGAAACCAAAAGAAGCTGCACCACATTTCTAAATGCATCTGCAAAATCTCATTCTTAGAAATAGAAGCCTCCTAAGTCCTCTGCAACAGCATGTCATGCTCATATTGCCGATTTATTTAGATGTTTTCATTGAATAGATTCTCCCGGATTCAAAGAGACTTACGTAGGAACTATTAGGAATGTCAAATTGGTAAAAGTAATGATAGTCATCAGAAAGACATAAAGCAACAAACTGCTATAGGAGAACGGAGTCTGTGATTCTGTTCCTTGCTGGTTCCGTGATCCAGTCTTGAATTCTTGAGATAACCAATTCTTCCTTTTTGGTTTCAGTTTGCCGACTCAACACATGCCTGGTTTCCTAGTATTTCACTTTCAATGAAACTTTGTCAGAGGGGAGGCAAGGTGGGAGGGGAGGAAGAAATTGAGAAGACACAGATATTGTCTCTCAACACCTGAGAAGTCGTAGCAAGTTGCTTGAGACGCTCACAGTGACTGACTTCATGTCTTTGGGACTGATAAGTTAAAGAAAGAGCTGCTAGAACAGTTTTGAATAGCCTTTATGATACGAGAATTTTGTTTATGTAAACCTGAAAGCCAATGCTGAAGGAACGTATTTTACACGTTCTAATACGAATTTAACCTGTGTGCTACAATGTAAGTCATACAGCTATTTTTAAACTAAATCAACAACCTGCGAGTCATTCACTTCTGAACAGGATTTGAAATTGCAGCTTCCATTTGGGAACCTAAGATGTGACAGACATACCTTGACCCATGATCCTATTACCAGATATACGAGTTTAATAATCAAATCAAGTAGCAAGTTTGAGACCTCAAAACTGATCAAATTTCTATTGAAATCAATGGATTGTTTCCGCAGAATTCCATGGCCATCTGTTCAAACCAAATGTACTTTGTATTTCGTGATAAAAAGAGTAAAGAGCAAGAGAATTTTTTCATCTCAGGTAGTGTTTTCCCTAGAGGAAAGCCACAAGCTGGAGCTATGGGATTTACGAACCCCTTTTGTTTAGTCCTGAAGGAACAAAATGTCTCCAAGTGCCTATATTCCCATTAGCTTTATGTGCTGTGTCTCTGGAATAGAGATATTTTATCTGGTTGTGTTTCAAAAACACTGAAAAATCTGCAGTAATCTTGAAGAAAAGCAACTTCTGCCTGGAGAATATGCAAATTTCCTTCAGAACCTAACATTAATCTAGGAACATGAAATCAAGTACAAACTGAGCTCTTTCTGTATGATTTAATTGAAATGTAAGAAAGAGTTACTTCAGTATTAATACATTTTTCTACTCAACTTTGAGCATGTTCACATGCATGCATAGATTTCATTGAAGATTATTTTCAGTGAATGGTAAATGATATGCTATATCTTTATCTATATATACAGCCAAGTACTTCTTCATTATAGCATGAGCAGGTCAAAGCAGAGCCAGAGAGAATGTATTTGTCACATCTTCTATTCCATCTCATCTGGTTTTCCATCTACATGTATTCATCATAAATCTAGTAAAACATGCTGAAACGCACTGGAAGGGCAACCTCAGTAATGTCAGTAGATTTATGTGTTAGCAAGACTGGATTTTAACAGCAGCCTTACCTTCCATTTCAAGCCTGTGATAAAACTTCTGCTGCAGTTTGAGAGTTATCTGACAAAATATTTCCTTGTTTCAAATGTGGCAGGAAGATAAATGATTGAGTTAGCAGAATGTTAACAGATAGGAGCATACTTTATCCATATTTTTTTTAATATCTCTTGCCGTGAAATATGGATTTCCCCATTTAAATATTGAGTCCTTATCCATACATTTTGCTAGGGGCTGGAATTTCCAGGAGCTGAGATATCAGACCCAAACCCCAGTGAAGCTGACCAAAAGATTTTCCTCAGCTCTTGGTGGGCCTTGAATCATGTACTAAATGAATAAGGCTTCTTTTATAGCAGTGAAAAATACATCTTTTTAAAAATTATAATTATTTTAAGAAGACCTGCTATATCTCACACTACATGTCAAAAAGAGAATGTGTTTAGTATTAGTTAGTAAAAGCTTTTTCCTTTTAATACTTACTTTGAAGATTAGCCCTCTTTCTTCCTGCCTTCAGTATTTTGAGTACGTTAGTTGCCCTGCTGTTAGTATCCTACACGCCACGTTTTTCCTTTCAGAATATTTGGGCCTTATGCTGAACATTAAAATAAATCATTTCTTTATTTGCAGTGTATTGCAGGGTACAAGAACGCATCTCGACAAATAATTACAAGTGTGCTCTTTTAAAGTGGTATGCTATCTTGGTATGCTTTGATTTTGAGATTGATATTTGGCAAACAGTCATCTAATCTCTGGTATAGGCTGAGCTTGGGAGCTATACAGAAGGAGCTCTGTCTGGGTGAAGGAATGGCTGCCTGGCACAGAACCACTTTTCCGGGATGAATTTGTTGTATCCTGGTTGTGTAAAAGCTTTGAGAGGGATTCAAAATCTAATAGAAATAATTTGTAAAAAAATGGTTTCTTTTTACCTGTAATATAGGGAACACAAAGCTTTGACAATGTTAGGGAAAAATCTCTCAGTTTCCCGCCTTATCAGTCAGCCAGAAAGTATAATTGGCCCAGGTGCACAACATGGCGTGAATCATTAGGATGACATTATCCTCTCTTCACTCGTTTCTTTTCTGCTATATCTCACAGGTCCGAGACGGGCAGCTATTTTTAATACTGAAAGTTCTCATATGCCAGGTCCCACATGAACTAATGCTGTCCTCTATCTTATTCAACATCTGTCATTTCAGCAGCAGGTAACACGAGAAGTTCCAGACTCAAAAGCCAATGACACTTGACGATGCGGCTCATCTATCAGGAACAAACACAGCACGATCCAGCTCCTTGAGCGACAGGAGTGTATGCACAGATGAAAAGTAGTTGTCTTTGGACTTGCAGAAAAGCTAATACTCGAATCTTTCCTCACGAGCAAACTTAGCTGCAGCAGAGTTTGTCTAGCTAAGCCTGAATCTCTTCAAGGCCTACATCTACCCTGCCGTCACAGTTTCATTGGGTCCTGTCACTCTGTAATGACATGGCTAAAATGGCAATAAACTCAGAAGTGGAGTGATTAGAAGTATATTAGAAAATGATGAGTGGTGTCTGACAGGTGAAGAAGAATTAATTGCCCATCAAAGAACTAGAACAAAACTCACAAGAGTTCAAAGCACACAAAAAGACGTGACTCTTCAGGTGGCTGCAGTTCAACGTCTGGCATTCCTGATCACAGGATGCTGTCAATCGGTTCAGGAGACATAACAAATCCTCAGAGAAATCCTCTGTGCTATTTATTAAATGTATAGCAACAATGGCAGCTCAGGAAATGCTGAAGCTACAAATGGTAGGATCCTGAGAGAGTAGCAGGAGGAAGTACTGTACCTGCTTTAGCATTTTCTTAGCACCTCATCAAGGTACCTCTACTGGACTACTCAGACTTCTGGATTGAATCCACCGCAACCTCTCTTATGTTGCTTATTCACAGCCATCCAGCTAGGTTATTGAGCTCGGGTATGGACTGCTGATTAACATGACACTGTTTAACCCGTGTGTGTACTGGCGTGAATCAGAGAATGATTTATAAGTTGATTAGAAGGGACATTTGGAGGCCGTCTTGTCCATCCCACTGTCTAACGGAGAGCTAAGGTTAGGTCAGGTTGCTTGGGGCTTACCTTGCTTGGCCCACGGTCCAGCACCTGATCACCCTCCCTGTGAATTATTTTTCAGTTATATCTAATTAGAACTTGGTCATTTACTTACTAGTTTGCTTCTGGTTCTGTGTTTGAACTGTGTTTTGTTTTTCTCAGTGCTAGACTGCTGCTTTCAGTTGCTTCTAGGAGCTTCTAGAAGGTTCTGCAGCCCATAGCTTCTGTGGGCTGTGATTGGCAATTTCATGGTCGTTAGCTGACTCCTGATTCTTGAATAAAAGAAGCCTGCAAGGTGGGTGGGTGAGTGAGTGTGTGAGCTCTCATGAGCAGCTGCAAAGTGGGTGCCCGCTTAGCAGGTAGCGGGGCTGGCTGCTGGAAATTGTCCGGGAAGGCATGGGAGTGTTCTGCAGCTGTGGTGCCCTACTGCAGGCTCAGTTTCCCCTGCCGGTGGCTGCCATCCTGGTTGGGCTAGCAGGTAAGGCCCGGGGACTCCCCTAGGGGACCTGAATTGAGCTTCCTTCAGCTGAGTTGTGTGTTCTGGCCAAACGTGTGAATACAAATGCATCTTCCAGGCACGAAGTCCCCTTATAGTAGCATGGTGGATATGAAACTTTGGGGAAATTATTCTTTTCCTGATTTTTGCATTTTTCTGTTCCTTACAACCTGGGCTAAGCTGTGCTTCTATTACAAAGCATTATAAAGGATTCAAGTCTATGTGAACAGAATGATCATTCTGAAGGAGTGATGCTGAATACTGGCTATGGACTGTTCTTTGACTATTGTGGCCTTTTTTCTGTCTCAGGAGAGTCAGAGAAATCAGTTTGTTCAGCATTTGTAAGACAATACAAGGGGGTGATCTTATGGGAAGATCTGCTGGGGGCAGAGACGGACCCGTTTTGGAAATACCAAGGGAATAGGCTGAGACACAATGGACAAAAGTTAAAGCAATGGTTATTACATTTAGATACAAGATTTTTTTTGGTTTTTTACCATGTGAGTGGTCTAACCCTGGAACAGGGGGTCACAGGGGTTGTGGAATTGCTGTTGCTGGAGACACTCAAAACAGCCAGGCAGCTCTGAGCAACCTGGTCTGCTTAGCCCTGCTGTGAGCTAGGTGACTGAACTAGATGAGCTCCAGAGGTACCTTCCAACCTAAATTGTTCTATGATTGTCTGAATCCTATTGGTAAGCCTTTAATATATCTCTTCATTACTACACATGCAGTAGATTTGAATGAAGGTATTAACAGCAATAGTCTATGTGAAATTTGAATATCCTACTTAACATTTCCTCACTTCTTTCTGCATGTTTTTCCTGATCATGATTCTTTTCACTGAAGAGGAAAGCCTGAAATGCTTTCTTGCAAGAGTTTCTAAATAACATTCGTGGCAGAAAAAAAAAAAACAAACCCAAACTTCTTTTGAATTTCAAAGTTTACCAATAGCATTTTATTAATTTACTTTTTGTTATTTTCATGATCAGTGTTCAGGGTTCAACGTTCACATTGCAAATAGAAGAGATTAGTGGGAGGGATTGTTTTGGTATTTGAGGTTAGGAAAGAGTGAAAGAATAATTTGTAGTACTAGAAACATGACCCAAAATGATTAAGAATTTTCTTTTGTTAAAGTCTGCAGTTTTTAACTGTTTGACAACAAAAAGTAAAACACTTTGTTCACATTTCTAGACTAAAGAGGAGGAAGTAAGCCAGCCAGTGCAACAGGAATTTAGTTGTGAGTATGCTATGGGTACAGCTGTGCTAAGAGATAAAATCTTGCCCTGTGNTGATTAAGAATTTTCTTTTGTTAAAGTCTGCAGTTTTTAACTGTTTGACAACAAAAAGTAAAACACTTTGTTCACATTTCTAGACTAAAGAGGAGGAAGTAAGCTAGCCAGTGCAACAGGAATTTAGTTGTCAGTATGCTATGGGTACAGCTGTGCTAAGAGCTAAAATCTTGCCCTGTATTGGTTGCCATGTCTTCTTTTTAGGCTTCTTTCTGAAATCTTTTGCTCTGAATAGTCACGGATTTCCTGCCCTCTTCTAGCTTTTTGTTATTTAAATATAAACTATCCTCGTGTACTCCTGTCTCTGCACCTTTTCAAAAAACCAAATGAGCTCTTTCTTCTCTTCCCATAGCTCTGTTCTAACTGTAATGCTTAACCTGTGTTGCTAGGTCTCTTTTAGCTTCTGGAAAAGTAGGTGAAAGTATGGGGGAGGGGGGAAGGAAATACCATTCTGGTGCAAATTCTTAGTTATCTTCTTGGAAAGCAACAGTATTAAGAGCATGCTTGGGGTTGTGTATTATTGCAATTCTGCATTGTTTCTGATGGAGCAGCTGACATGGTAACTAGACAATATGTAATCTATGAGCTGAGTTACTCTAAGTTGTACATCTTCCTTCAATGATCTTACTCAACAGTCTGGGTGAACTGTGTAGTATAAAATCTTAAAATGATAGGAGAAGCATCTTTTGCTGAAAAACTCAATGAAGGAACCTTGGAAAGATGAAGTATAGCCTCAGATCAGTATGAGTCTTCTGGGATGTTACATTTTCCCTAAGATGAATTTTACACAATATATGTCTGAGAAAAGATCTTGAAATAGTGTAAATAATAATCTCACAGAAGCAGCTGCCCACTCACCACACAGGTGTTGCTAAAAACTTATAGGGCAATTTTAGTTATTTGCTAACATTCTTTTCCAACCTTTCTACAAAGGGATTGTTACTAAAAGAAAATAGAAGTGGCTGTTATAATGTGCCTTTTTCATTAGTCTTTGCTATCAGACCACATAATATACACAAATTCTCTCTTCCACACTCGTGCTGGTCCCCAGAATGTCTCTGTACATAACAGAAAGAACAGAGTAGAGATACCTATTGTTAAAGGATAATGAATTTTATGACGTGGTTATAGGCAAAAAGGAGGCGACAGCATCTCTGGTGACGTGGTAACTTCAGTTTGTTCTTAGACCATCTTGTGCTAGTGTCCAGTCTAAGGCTCTGTTTAGCATTGCCGTTACAGATTAGTCCCAAAGGCAGCGTGGATAGATAGGGACAGGTGCCTTCAGGCATGTGCCCTGCCAGCCTGATTCCCAGTCTTCCAGGTTAGGTAATTAGATAACTAAAATGCAGTGGATTTCTGTCCAGTAGCAACCAGAAGGTGGTGTACAGTCAACACAGAAGTCCATCTGAAAAGCTGTCAGGATGGACTTGGGTATATATCCTTGGAGATTAAGAGTGTTTCTAGGTCCTCTTTTAAGGACAAATCCATTCCAGGGCCATCTCACCAGTTCTATTTTGCCGCAGTGCAAGACTGATCGTTCTAAATGGTGTCAAAAGTTCTTACAGCACAGGATTCCGTCTCCCAGAGTGGCTGTAAATAGATGCTTGCAGAAAGACAGGTTCCTCTAGCAGCTGAGCTTGACATTAATACTTGCCCTGATTTCAACTATTTTTGGTCAGCTACTTACTAAACCAGATGTAGTCTCTATGTAGCTAGCAATGCATAGCTAATAAAGAATTTCCCTTCCATGAGCTCATCCAGACTTTTCCTGAACCCATGTTAACTTTTGGCATCAATGATGTTCTTCGGCAAGGAGTTTCACATCCTAATGAGATGTTGCATTAATGGTGGACTAATGTACGTTGGAACTTGCATCCTGGTAGTTTATTCATGCTGTCTAGTTCTTACATATGAAGGGCTGGTGATTGATCAATAAATTGATCCAGACCCACCTCCTCCATGCACTCAGTTACAGATTTCTGTTGTACCTGAAAGACACGGATGAGTCTTTGCTTAATTAATCCTTTCTTATAAGGAAGCCTTTTCATAGCTTTGATCATGCTTCCTGTCCTCCTCTGAACTTTTTCAAGGTTTAGCGTATTCTTTGAGGTGAGAGGATCAGAACTGGGTGCAATATGCAAGATATCAACGAATCATGGTTCACTTGTGGTTGCTTGTGGTGTTTTATCTTATATAAATGGTATCTTACATAATGGTGTTTTCTTATGTAATGATTAACATCTGCTTTTTCTTTCAGGCTGCTACTGAGCTGGTATTTTCATTGAATTATTTATATTAAACCCCAATGTCTTGATCCTGAATGATAATAACCTGAGAATCTGTTGGTTTATGTATGAAATTAGGATTGCTCTGCTCACCCAACATACATCACTTCGTTTTTCTTTGCTGAGTTTTGTCTGTTTTCAGTGCCTAGCTGCTCTTCCTTAAAATCCTTCTGCAGTTCTTACAGCTGCTATTTGTCCTTACTCCTTTGAATGACTTTGTATTGTTGAACTTCTGTCACCTAACTGCTCGATCCCTTTTCCATCTTGTGAATGTTCAAGAGTCACAGTACACATCCCCGCAGAATGCCATTAGTGACCTCCCTTCTACATGAGGGCAGATCATTTAGTCCTACATTTTGTTTCCTGTCTTTTAAGCCATCATTTATCCATGACATTCCCTCTTACACCATCGCTTCTTAGTTTCTTTCAAAGCCTTGATGGAGAAATTTGTTGAAAGCCCTTTAGAAATTCATGTAGACTTTTATCAACTGGATCACTTTAACTGCACAGAGGAGACCTATTTGGAGAATTCTTTTAGGTTTGTGAGGGGCAATTACCTTTCATAGAAGGCAGGTTGACTCTCTTAAGTACATTATTTTTGTGAAGATGCCCATTAATTTTTCTGTACAGTTTGTATAAATGTCAGATTTCTAGACATATTTCTCACATCTGTCTAGGCATCCTTCTAAAATTTGGTACCATATTTTTCCTTCCCTAATGCTCAGATGCCAAGGTGATTTTAAGTGAATGGTTATTCACTGCTCTGAATAATTTGGGTATTTGACTTCCCTTAGAAGTCTTAGATGAATATGATTTAGTCCTTGTGATTTGATATTGTTCATAATGTAAAAATGTTCCACTATCTCTTCTATAGCTGCTTCAATTTCAGACAGCTCCTTTGAGTCCTCCACAGAGAAGGATTCTAAAGTAAGAATCTCCTCTCTCTGCCACAGGGACCATATTCAAAAAATTTGGCTTCTCTGAAATAGTGTTGGCTTCTCTGAATGCTTCTCTTGGAGTATGTTTATTGACTTTACAGACTTTTTGAAAGGTTTTCTGCTTTTAATGTGTGTGTGTGTATATATATGTGTGTGTGTATGTATATATGTATATGATTGTTAGCTTTGATTCTTTTTGCTTGTTGTTTCTTTAATTCTTCTTTGGTTGACTTACTGTGTATAATCTACCGAAGTTTTATCATCACTTCATTTTTAATGGGATGCCTTATTCTGCCCAATAAGCTGTAAGGAGTGCTAAAACATTTTTAAGATCTTTAAGGAAATGGAAACATGTTTGAATGTAGTAAAATATGATTATTTCCTCTTCACTATTTAATTTGATTTCCTTTAACGGTCACTTTTTCAAAATTACTTTTTTTTACAATAGTCGGTATGTCAGGCACATAAATGTGTATATACATTTCTTTGCTGAATAGGGAAGAATTTCATTAGATGCTTAAATATTCTGCTGAATCAGGGCTTGATAACTCTAACTTCCTAACAGTCTAAGTGATTTTTTTAATGTATCAACTATGAGGAATAAAATTTACCCCCAAACACCTTGAAGATTCTAGTTAAAGCTAGTCAAAGAGATCAAAGCTCAATTCAGCAGCTTTCATTGCATTTTTTTGTTTTTCATTTAACTAGTGCTTAAGTAGTTAGGCATACTTTCTTTTTCATCACAATGTAGCATATATTACAACATAAAATTACCCTGAAACTTGTTTTCTTTCCATTTCTACTGAGTTACGAATCAAGGGATTTGAAGTGGTTATCACGTTCTTCTATTCATTATTGCTCAATAGTTATAACACTACTGTTCAGACAGAATTTCAGTTTACCTTACGAATCTCTTTCTCGTTTCCATTTTGGACGACTAGTTTTAGATTTGCAGTAGCTTGTCTAGATCTCGAGTCTGTCTTTTAAATTAGTTTCCCTAGGGTTCTGAAGTTTTATCAGATAGTGGAATAGTAAACAGTTGTTCAGACTTCAAGCCCTAATGTTTCTGATGAAAGCCACGAAAGATTTGCTTTCCTATTACAAGTTTCAATTGAAGCAAAAATGTCAATTCAGGATTTTCTTCATAAAGAAATTATTCTTTGTAGAAAGAAAAAATAAAAGCCTATATTTACTCAGCTTGCTTTCTTTAAAGATTAAATGAACTTGGAATATAGACTGCTTATCTTACAGCTATTTACTTGTTTTTTCTACTTACCGTAATTTACCAAGGCTTTCTAACATACAGTCCACATCTCTAGTCAGACCATCTCCAAAATAGCTCTTCAGGCATACAGCGTTAAGTTATTTTGGTTATCTGCATCTCAAACCTTCCTACCTGGACAGAAATAATAGTTTAATGTTTACAGCTTTGACGTGAGACGTGCTAGCAAGACCACAAGTTTGGGAAAATGTAATTAGAAATGCCTTTCTGATAACAGGAGGTATTCCTAAGGTATGAATGATGAAGACGTATGTCTTTGATTCTACAGCACTGAAGTAAAAGCCATGCAATATGCTGGTATAGGCTCTCAAAGGAATTTAGCATTACCCTGAAGAGTTCAAATTCTGTTCTGCTTTGTAGAAATTTCTTACACTGTTAACTTCTTATTCCTCTTAAGGGCAAATAGATTTAAAAAGGGAAGTGAAGGCCTGATCTCACATCTACAGTGTAGGCTGGCACTGTGGCCTCAGTTACTGCTGTAATAAAAGAAAAAAATCTTGGGAGATATCTGGCTGTGTAGCCTGGAGAGGCTAGAGAGACACCTACTGTTGTCAAAAGCAGTAGCTGATATCAAAAGTAAATATAGTGATGGCTAATGTGTTTTGATGCAGGAGATGGCTTTGGAATTATTATGAATGTATGAAGACTAACGTGTTACTGAATCTTCTAGATCAAGTGAAGGAAGGATCAGTGACATATGTCTGGTTTCAATACATGTGTATGACAAATGAGAATAATCAAGGATTAGGACCAAGGATTAAGCCAGAATTTAGGAATAGAGACTCTAAAGTAATGTTGCAAGTGGGCTAAGTAATGCTAGAACTCTACAGAGTGCAGGTCGTTAGTTTTGGTGTAAGTGCTCAGTTATGTATGGGCTTGGAAAATGAAAGCTGTACATTTAGCTCTTTGCTGAGGTCCTAATGTTTAGAGTAAGTGTTGGAGATGGCAAAAACTTGCTTGATGGATGTACAGTTTATACAATAAGGTGAAGGATTTGGTAGCATACATGAAGAGTAGAACTGATGGTTGGGGTATATTGGTGGGGTTTGCATGACCTGAGTTTATGCCAGTGTAGAGGTTGATCAGTGTTTGTGTTGCAGCTTTTTTGTCACTAGGATGATCTAAAGGCTGGGTTAGATTTGATTGCCGGGATTAATGATTAACGTTCAACTTTAATTTAGCTTACCATTTGGATGTAGTTAAAGTCAGAGTAGGTCATGATTAATTATTGAGAAAAATGTTATTTATTAGTAGGATCAGTTCTTGATATCTTCATAGCTTATTGTGCAAAACTCTGATATATGGTTTCTTCTTAAGTTTAGTCACAGTCCTAATGCTTCTTCCCTTGAAAAGTAGCCAAGCTTCATTTAATAGATCCATCTTCTAGGCCCCAGAGGACCAGCATTGGCTTCAAATTGGTAGGAATCATTCAATGTTCTTGAACTTCTATAAATGTCACTTTATCTTTGTACTTTGTGTGTGTGCAAACATATATGTGCCAGTCTCTTTCTTCCAAGTAAATAATTGCAGTCAGCTGCTTATCAAATGTAATATCCTTGAGCCTGTCAAAATTTTCAGCATCATCCCATTGCCAGTTCATTTCCACCATTCCAGACTATGTGTTCATTTCCCATACAACACTGATCAAAACAGTTGGAGAGTTTGGCCTGCAGACTAGGCTTTGGCAACGTCATGTAAGTGCTAAATTTGATTTTTGCTTCCGAATTAGAGGTTATGTGTTCTCATCGTCTCCTGACTCTTGCTGAGTTTCCATCTCAAGAAGCAAGATGCTACTAATTTTTTTCCCTTAATGCAGAGGTATTAGTGCCAATAACACACCTCCAATGGGTTTGGAATAGGGTGGAAGCCAAAACCTAGGAGGAGCTGCCTCTCGCAAATTTGCGCGGTGTGCCGTGGCTCTTGGCTCCTTGTTCTGTGGCAGTCTTACTGTGGGCTGCTGAATAAAGATGAATAGGCTGTCCCCTACACCATAAACTGCCAACCTGTCCTCCAAGCAGTGGTCATTTTAAAAAGACTGTTTTGTTTTAAAAGCATTTCACTAATGTGTTTAATTCCATTTAATCTGAAAGTCAGACTATTCAGGCATAGCTCTAGCGGCTTCTTTTTTTTTCTGAACTGCTTTCTCATTCCAGCATCAGGGTCATTTGAGATACAGGCAAAGATAAATACATAAAAAATTATTTATTTGCCTTTTAAAGAAAAAATAAGTCAAACTTGTAAATTTGGGTTTCTGTTTGCACCCACCAGTATTGCAGTTTCATTAAGTGTTTTCCATCGAATAGAAGGCATTGCTTGATGTCGCCAAGCTTTAATAGTTCTAATAGGAGGTTATTAACTGTCATTTGTAGAGATATTCTCTATATAATGAACAAGAAAATCTGAGGCAATAAAATTAATGAGAGAAAAAATTGGTAAGAAATCAATGACAAGTCAATGACAGCTGAATGCAATTCATATAAATGTGAGTGGTACTAAGAGCCATCTGTGAAAGCCTCAACTAGAGAATTAATCTGAACTTCCTGAACTCTTCGCTTTTATTTCTGCTCTTCCTTCACATGTATTTTATTCCTGTCAGGAAAGCCTTTGCTCTTCCAACAGTTTTACAGAAGATGTTGAGAACTACAGCAAACTAGCAGACGTGTACAGTGACTTCCCCACAATCTTTAAAAAGAAAAAAAAAATGATAGTGCCATCTGGAGTCCTGGGAAGATTAAACAGTTTTCTTTTTAAAATTTATTTGATTTCATGTTTGAAGATGTTTTCTTATATATATTGTATTATCATCATATTAAATCCAGTTTTATCAAATAGCAGACAGAACAGTTCAGCACGGTTTTAATTTATTGGTTACTGTAAGATATGGGGGTAGACTTCTATAAATGTGCTTTGGAATACACGAGCATTGTGCTGCACAGATCATGCAGTTCAGTGCATTACGTTAAAGTGTCTTTAGTGACTCCAGTCTAGTATTTAACCATGACAGCAGTCATCTTCTCTAACGTGATTCTGCAGCTCTGCTATTCTGTGTACCACTTCCTTATGAACAAAACAATAGGCTATAAGATATTAAGTAAGTTTAAGCATAGCATAAGGAATGTTGAAACGGGGAAATTTAGTGATACAGCTGTAGTGATATAACTCTTGGTATAAACACATTGTTTCAGGATTTACAGCATCATTTGGAGTGTTATTTGTGTCTCCTTGGAAGTGGTTCAATTTTAGCAAAACCACCAAAAATATGAGGGAAAACAAAAAGGGAAGAAAAACTACTAAATTCCAAAGATAGGGACCTGTGCTAACATTAAGAGTGGTATAATTATATTGGTTTGAGTATACTGGTGCATTTTCCTGGGTAGACGTTCTTTAACTGTGTTTTGGAATTTCTATTGATTTTTCTTGTTAGCAGTGGCCAAAATATGCTTGAATGTAACATCTAGCTTATGCAACAGTGCCATGAAGTAACCCTTAGACATATCAGCTCAGCCCTCACAGTGACACACAAAATCTGAGTACAAATTTCTATCAGCATCAAAATAACTGATAAACCTTTCCTTTCTCAGGAAGTTAACAGGAGACCGTCAGTCAGTCAACCGCTTTCTCCATCCTTCAGGATACTGCCTCATATTACACCTTTCCTTCACAGGGATATCTTGGAGTAGTTTAGTGGTACATAGTATGAATTTAACATACTTTCTCTTAGCAGTAGAAGTAATGGTATCTGCAATTTTCTTTTCACATAAACCTTTGTAACTACAGCCCTGTAGTTCAATATATACACATATACCTGTGTAAATACTTGTAGAAATCTTAATGGCTACAAAATCCATCTGCACGTCTATATATTTTTACATATATATATATATATAAAATATTACTTGGAGGAAGTTGAGGTATTTTATTTAAAATAAACTTTCTGTATTTTCATAGCAGTTTTTCACTAAAAAATGGTTTCTGCCACACCACACCCCTCCAGCTCTCCTACTCAAGAAAGCTATTGATGTCTTAAAGTCTATAGAACTAATATGTCATTAACATGGTTAAGAAAGGGAAATACTCTGTGTACTACTGTAAGTAGTACAAGTAATGGTCTGAATTTGAAACTAAAAAATACTGATAAGTTGTTAAAAATTTTAGGAAAGGTCTTAGATGTGTTTTGTATTCCAATTTTCTACCTTTTAAAGGTCTTGCAGTAAGTCAGACGTTGTTTTATAATCCATTATGCATGTTGCTTATTAAAATAAGTGTGGCTATTTTTCTTCCATTTAAAATCTGGAAATCAATATTTCACGTTTATCTTCAAATGAAGTATGGCAAGATATGGCAACATTCGTGTGAGGTTAATTTTCATTTGAATGTCATGAAATATTACATTGGTCTTCTGCATTAGTTCTGCCATGTATTCTGAGTTCTACTTGGCTATCAGGCCAAATCCTGCAAGTAGCATCACCAACTCTTACTCTGCAAAAGAAAGAGAATGAGATCAACAGAAGAGAAGTGCTTGCCTATTTGGTCATAATGATTTCTCAGTCTGCTTCTCGCATGTTCACCCTGGGACAGCAGCCCTGTATTGTTCAGCAGTGGCTTGTTTCTGCAGTCCAAGTATAAATGGTAAGGCAGCAATGAAGAAAAGTAGCAATTTGATCACTTCATTGGCACGCTGTGCCATGTGTTGGCTAAGAAAGCCATGAAAGCCTGAGAACTTGTGGAAGGCTACAATTTGTGTTTATCATTCATATTTTATGGATAACAACTTTGATTTTCAGTTGTGAAAGCAACAGCAAGTGATAGCTGGGAAGCTGTCAAAATCACTGAAGTGTTTAGCAGTGTTATTCCAGTGAGTATGCTGAAGGCTGTCTGTGGAATTCAAAGCCATAAAACATAACAAAAGTCACGTCCTTTGCTTATCTCTTTAAAATGGTTGAAGTCTTTGTCTGGAGACAAATGTGAAAGAAGTAAAAGAAAAGGATTTTTGAAGACTGGAACTATATACGAATTATTTTCCAATACTCTTAACTTAGACATTTTGGCATTAAATGCCAAAATACAGAAAAAACAGTGACATAATGATTGAGAAATTTGTCTGAAAGAGTTTGAAAAGTCACTAGGACCATCCCTTTCCTATAAGCTGTTATCAACTGTCTGTCTAGGCAACATGTTCCAAAAATTACCTGTCTCAAAGCTTTTAGTGGTGTCTGACTTGAGTCTGTCTTGCTGCAATATTAAGTGGTCTACTGCTGTTTATTGCGCTCCTGTGGATGTGGAAAGCATGACCTTCCTCTTTGCAATAGTCTTGTACACCACCTGCACTGCTATGACTTTTGCTCGACTCAATCTTTCAGTCTATCCTCTTAGATAAGGAACTAGTACTCAGACTCACGGGAGTAGAGACCTGTTATCTCCTCCCTACTAAGTAATATTCATATCCTTAACACTTAAGGCACATCTAGCTGAGCTATACAGGCTCCCACAGACTAGCTGTTATAACAGAATTCGTGACAAGTTGAGAATGTTAATGTTGATGATCTGTAACCAAATAAAATTGCTTCATTCTGTGTGATAAATTATGAGATTTTCCTCATGGAGTAAGGCTGAATACTGAGTAGTCCTGTGAATTTTTCATAGAATAATCTATTCCAAAGTCAGACTGGGTAATCTAGGCATATTGCAATATCTCTTAACAGAGAACATAGGAGGTGTAATATCTTGAATATATCCCAGAGCTGCAGTAAATCCTCAAAGTTCAATGTTATAATGCTCTGGGTAAAACATTTCTTGGCAGGGGGAAATCTGGTGTAAAATGATGGTGTAGGGATGCTCTTTAGAACCAATTAGCTACATAGTGGGCATAAATGAAGACATGGTTAGGACATCTCAATTGTTGTTAGTGAGTAGTAGTTGGGTAAATAATATTGAAGAGGACAATCAGCATTTAAGCATTACAGAAAAAAATGTTTCTTTCATAGCACAATGATGGTGCCAATAACTCCATCTAGTTTAAGAGCTTCACTGAACTCTAAGGTCTGTGAAACACCAAAACAATTTAGGAACCAGCTTCAGAGTCTGTGTGGCATGACAGGCTGTATGCCTAAAAAAGGTTTAACTATCCCAGGAATACCAAAATTAATATAGGCAGGCTTTGACAAGCACAAATGATGATGTTGCATTACCTTCCTTTCAAAGGATTGGTTGACCACCCTGCTGTAGCAATACATTTTGCTGTTTCTTTATTTTACTGTATTATCAGATATTAACAAATTTTAGCCCATGAATTTTGCAGTGGGTGACAAATGCGCTCTGCTGCAGATAGAATTTTATTTCTGCAGGGAAGTGGATATTCAGTTTTAATTTATGCAAGTAAAATGTAGAGAAAGATGAGCAATACTTCTAAGAATGAGAAAGTATAATAACTGTATTGGATGAATGTCTTTTACTCTGCTCTGCCAGTCCCCTGACTTTAACTGTTAGCCTGCA
>VZSC01008476.1:317589-360644 GCA_013398225.1 Steatornis caripensis | reverse complement strand
GTGTAAAGAAATTGTCCTTTCCAGTTTGAAAAAATTCCTGCTGTTACTGTAAGTTATATTTATCATTTTTGTTTTTAAGAGCAGGAAAAATAAGATTTCAGATCTTGTCTCAAAAGTTGACATCAGCTGAACCTGTGTAAATTAAGGCAGAATTGGACTTACAGGATGAAACACTTAAAGTCGTTGTCTGTCAGGAAGTGTAATTCCTTACCTGGTCCCTGCATCAACATTTAACCATCATTTCAGCACTTGACAAGACTGTTATCAGAGACAGCTGTCATATATGCAGTTTGCCACTTTGATCTGGTATTGTCATATCACATATTTTATATTTGAATTTGACATGCCAGGCTTTGCAAGTTTTCTGTAACTTGAAGTAGTTGCACAGGCATACGAGGATTTCTTTTTCAGTAGTGGAAAATGCATGAACACTGAAAGGTAAAAAGTGGTAGCACAAACAGCGTGTTGCATTAAGTTGTCCTGCCCATGTGGAAGAACTTCTTAATAATAACTGATGAGATTAAACCATAGCAGATTGCTTAATAAATATTAATGTAATTAAAGTGGAATGCATAAACATCAGCCCTCCATTAATGACTTGCTGGCTACATGACTCAGCCCTATCATATACCAGATCAAATTTGCCTCCTCGTTATGGTCTTGTAGATAAATGTAAGTTGTTCATGCACATAAGTCCTCATTTTCCCCTGAGAGTACACGTATGTAGTAAGAAATGTAGTTTGTTTCTTCCTCCAGTGTATGTTAAAGTTTTGTATGTATGGTGCAGCATCTCTGTTCATTATCAGTTCCTCACCAAAGACAAATCTGAAGTAGCAGAATATTATTAGACCACGAGTATGGTTTTACATTGTCTTTCACTTAGTTTGAAAAGATGAAGCATGTTATTTCTTTCAACAATTTTTCAGTTTACTCACTATTCCAAAGATGGATCTCTTACCTCTGGCATCCAGCTAGACTGGGAGATACAGCAGTGCAGAGAGAATCACTGCTGTGAACATCTACTCAAGAGATTAGAAAAAATACAGAACTGCAGTAGTTCCAGGCAATTTATGTGGCTTCCGTCCCTTTTGGAAGACACTTCCTTCCTGTGTATTCTGCAAATTAAAAGTCCAGGGTAAGGAGGTGTCACAGAATTGCCCACAACGCTGCAGAATTTAGTATGACGTTGCACACCATAGAAAGAAACAAAGTTAAGGATTTGCTGCCGATTTTCATTGTGTGTGCCCATCATTATCCATTCTGTAGCTCCTGCTACCACCCTCACAAATCCTTGGAATCACCGTACACCTGATTAGAACATGCTGCACAGAGCACTTTGAAAAATGGAAAACCCACCAGAAATAGTGGGTTACTGGGTCCTCATGTCATCTGACTCCTCCCTGCCAGCACTTAAACTGTCCAGGGACAGTAGCAAAATCTACTCAAATTGTTACCCTTCTTGGCTGAGAAATCAAGAGTTCATACTTGTTTGATTACGGGATACGAAAGAGAAATTGTAACCATGTTCTGTTGTGTTACAGTAAACCATTTGTCACGTTGCTCTGTCAGGCAAATTTTCTGATCTTTAAAACTCTGAGCACAAGACTGGGCCAGTAAGGTACTGGTAGAATTACCTGCTAAGACAAGTGATGATTCAAAAATATTCCATTTATTTCCTTGGTTGCAGACCTGAAAGGAAAACTCTCAAATCATCAAGAAGTGACTCATTATAGAAAATAGACCTGCCATCCTCCACTACTGAAAATATTTCTACATTTTCACGTATTCCTGCTTGGAAATGGTCTGCTGAATTTAGCAGCCTTATGTGAAGCTAATCTGGAGGCTGCACACTGTGTACAACAAAAGAAAACTCTTTAAAATTCATTCCTTAGGCTGCCCTGGGACTTTAGGGGGTCTATTTAATTGGTAGTGCTTCTTTCCACCCCACCCAGTTCTGGGTTAGAGATTGCTGCATTAGCTTCACATGTCACATGTACGTTGTTGTGCACACGTATGTGATTATATTCAGGTATGAATATTCAGGTGTGCTTATATTCATGTATGATCATCCAAGATACAGGGAAGCTTGGTGCAGATGAGAAACTTCTGCTCATCACTGGTTTTTGCAGCTTTAAATTAAAGAGAGTGAATAAATACTATAGTCTGGCCCTTCCTCAATACTCTGGGAGAATGGTGAGGAAGAGGGAGCAAGGGCTGGGAGAGTGAACATGTGAGTGAAAAGCAATGCCAGTATGATTTTAGGCAGGTTTTCCAGTATTACCTCCTTCTTGCAGTTCCAGCTCATCTGTGTGTGGTAAGAATGAATGAGTTAATGTCAGTACTGTAAAGATATATGTCAAGACGTATGTAACCAAGAGTTATGAACAACATAGATGAATTCAGCTGTATCTGTTAAAGGGAAATGTGCTGTTTAAAATCCCACACATAAAGGATAAAATGTGTTGTCTAAAAGACTGAAACCAACCAAACATGCAAGCAATTTTTAACCTTATTAAGGTCTGATGCCTTTCTATCGAGAGGGCTTAATCTTTTAATACAGAGCTATAAAGAACAATTACTTTTTTTATAGCTTATGATTACAATCTAAGATGATTTACTGTTTGACTTATATTGCTGATGAGAGTTGGGCTGTTGATTTTGCAGGATTTTTTTGTTTTGGTGGTCTATCTTCATCAGTCTCTCACCGTATTTTCTGCCTCCTAAAAATCCTTTGTACGTCCATGTCAGCAAGTAACTCAGCCATGTACTGCAATTTGTTGAGGATGTAGCAGTAGAAAAAAGCGTTACCCCCTTCAGATGTGACATTTGGCGTATTACCTGCATGCAGTATTGTCAGGGGTGTAGTTTCTGACCTGCAATGCATTATCTGCTCTACTGACTTTGGGGCTGTTTATCACCACTGACATATTTCTTGCCAGCAACCTGCCATTCTTCTTGTGCCTGCTTTAAAGCATTACATGCAGACATACGATCTGAAACTGGGTGCAAATTTGGGAGTGGAATGAAAACAGATTTTTTTTATTTTTTTTAACGATTCCCTTTGATCTTGTCAGCTAAACAAGGTGCCTAGAAAGCCGCTTTTGGTGTGGTAACAAATATCATGTTAAAGAGCAGAGTGCACAAGTGAAATTAATTATGTATGCTTTATGCTTGTCCAACTAACCACACTGTATTCCCAATGAAATATGGAACACATCTGTGCATTCCTAAAGTCAAATAACGTCACTATAATTTGAGAAAAGATTTTGTTACACCTACAGGAAAGCTATTCTTTTGGAGGGTGCTTGTTTTCATTTGTATGCTTTGATTATGTGCTACTTAATTTAATCAAAAATTCTAATTGAGCTTATTGGCAGGCTGCCTGATATTTGGCACAGTAGGAATCTTTAAGTTTGAACCTTTGGAGATGTTTTCAGAGGAACGTATGTCTCCTATTCCATGCTTTATTGTGGCAGACTGATGAGACCTTTTAAAGCAAATGACAGTTGACATAAAATAACTCACACTGGAGTTTGTTCTCCCACTGTTGCTTTTTAAATGATAAATTTCAGATATTCTATTTCATTTAGAATATGTGAGTATTTGAAATGACGGTAATAGATGGTGATGGCGGAAGAATAATTGAGTCACGGAACAAGAGGTTAAGTGTGAAAAGAGCTATTAACGGGAATGATTTCTGACTAAGTAATCCATGGTAGACATGAAAGCAGTATTCGATATCTGAAGGAGTTAAACAAGATAGACGTTATTTGACAGAGCAGTATGTGTCATGGTCTAAGCAGACATAATAGGATGAAATTAAGAAATATGAATATTTAGGATACAGACAAGACTATTTCCTGATACTAAGACCTGTTCTAGTTTAAATGGTCCCAGGCAAAGAAAAAAAAAAAAGCAGCTCCTGGCGGGGAACATTTAACACCATGCTGCACAATATGCTAATCCTCAGAGCAACACTACAGAATTGTCAGCAGGATGAACTAGCTGATCCCTTCCATCTCTGTCCTGTTTAATTTCAATATCTCTTTAAGTCTCTGCTTAGGAGAATATGTACTTCACTGCTCCATTTTCCTGTTTTCTCGAGAACTGTCATGCCTATAGCCTAGAGAATGACCTACTGCTGCAGGACATCCTCTGTTTGCTTCTCATTGTCCTTGATTTTCACAAGTAGTCTCATCAATGAATGGCTCCAGCTGAAGCATTTGAACTCAATTTACCTAGTTACATACTAAGTATCTCTGTGGTATCAACCAGATGGTTCCTACTGACCTGGAATTATCAACTCTCCAAAGCTCTAGGACTCTGCAAACGGATATACGCAAACAAAAAATGTCCTTTGAAGACTTGTCTTCTCCCCTCTACTCTCCCAGGGAGAAATTAGAGGATTTACATGAATGGCTGCCCCCTTTTTTACCTCTGGAAACATGGAGATAATTCCACTTAAATACAACTTGTGTGAAATATAAGACAAAATTATGCTGAGAATAGTTTTTAAAATGTTATTCTTAACTCCTCAAAGCATTTTAGGTGAGATGAAAGGTTTCTACATTTCTGCCAGATCTGGGGTGTTACATGCGTCTGTTTTTCAGCACTGCTAGCCAGCACTCTGTTCATAAACCTGTCTTACAGTATGTTCATGCACTGTGGGAAAAACACTACCCTTTAAACTTTCAGGTTTATGACCTAAATTAAATGGATTAAATTATTTTAATGTATTAAATGAAAACATGTTTAATGTCAGTGAAAAAAATAAATCTGTAGAAATAGTTGCTGTTAGTAAACAAATTAAAATCAAATCCTTCATCCTGCTACAACTTGCTTGAGTTCTTATAAAGACAGTTGGCGTTAGAACTTCTGCTGGTCTGTAGTCCCTTAAAATTTTCTGTTCTTAAATACAATTACCTTTTGAAATGTGGAAAACCATTAGCGTGGTTTGAAACTCTGTTGTCCTCAGAAAATTCTTTGACGTGCTAACCTCTCCAGGAAATTAGTGCAAATTTGGAAAGTTCTAAAAAGATAAGATCTTTGGGTCAAATTCATAGTGCTCAATATAGCAGTGAAAGAACAATTCAAACCAATCAATCATAGATGTTGGGTATCCAAGTCTGCAAATGCATCCAGTTTTAGCCCCATTTTCCATACACGTTTGTGGCATATCTTTATGAGCCAATTGTAGTGTTCTTCACTCATAGCAGGTGGTAAACGTAGTTTGGTCAAAGTAATAATTTGCAGTTTCATTGCTTACTGCTGTTAAACAGAATATAGATAGAACATAGATACTTCTGGACAGTCTATCGGTAATGAACAGAGGAAAATATTTACTGTGAGATTCCCAATGTAGTTGGTGAAACATGAAGTATTCTTCCTATAATTGTCTTTGGTCTTTCTAACATCTTAAGATACAGAACCCTGTGGTTTAGGTTTTCATGAGCCTTCCCCTTCCATAAAAAGCTCTGGATAGTTTGCCAAACTCGGTGAGGACTTTTTTTTTTTACCAAGAAATCTTTCAAATTTTTGCCTAATTTTATGGAAAGTAAAATAATAAAAAGGCAGTGCTGTGTAATAAACACTGCTGGAAATATCTTTCTAAGATATAGCCCCCATTTTGTCTATGATAAAATTGGAATGTTCCCACTAACTTCAGTGTAGCGTAGGTGACAATTTTAATGATACAGTGTGTGCTGTTTCAGAAGTGAACTAGCAGCTAGTAGCTTGTCCGTTTGTGATCATTGCAATTTTATTGTAAAACATTCCTGCTCAACATCCCAAATCTATCAAAATAATATAAATCATTTGACATAAGTTTTTGACCTTTTTAGTAGGTATGTTGTATAGTGTGTAAGCATTCTAGTCGCAGCAATGAATGTTATGTAAATACAATCACTTCATGACTCGTACTAGGATTTGAGAAGGTATTGGATACAGTGGATCTGACATATAAAGGCTTCATGGAAATACATTATTTCTGAAGACTTTGTGAGATTCTGAGAATAGTGGTGATAAGAGAAACTAGAAGAGAAGAGGTTTGCCCATCCAAGGAGAAGGCATGAAGATTTTTGCAAGGTTTTTGACATTGAATAGCAGATCATCAGAATAAAGACCAGAGGGAAATAGAGAAGCCCATAAAGACCAGAGAAAGCCATAAAGCACAGATTCCCAAGCGCCACTGATGAGCAGGCACTTCCTCATTAAGAGCTTGTTACAGTACATATATATAGGCTCAATCAATTTGTTTTATTTTGACAAGGCACCAAGTGCTTCCCATAAAATTGGAGGGCACTCATTAATTTAAATCAGCCACATACAACCCTTGTACTAGCATATCTAGCTTTTCAGAAGTAATCAGCTGAACCTTATGTACATCAGTATATACAGACAAACATAAAATAAAAAGTAATTTTTTTCAATAATCATGATCTTGTACATACTGTGTAATGATCAATGTACTTGTAATAACTGACATGTCAATGCTGATGACCACGTTATTCAAAGGAATTTGTAACTGATTGGAGAGTGGAAGTGTTCCAAAACTTACTGTGCTGGCTCTAAACATAAACAAAAAAAATGAAAAGAAATTTTACATCGTTCTTAGAGAATCTCAGCTTTGTTTTTTCTCGTATTTTATTATAAAACTGCGTACGTTGTTACAGTCTTGATAAAAATATGACACTATACAACATGCATCGAAAGTGATGCACTTCCTTTCTTTTTCAAGCCAGTTCATATTTAAGTGTAGTTTAAAATGAGTTATGTCATGCAGAGCTCAAATTTCCCATAAACGACTCCTCTGAGTGTTTCCCTGAAGCTAGGTTTCTAGCTTTTGACCCTTTTATAGCAGTGTCATTCCCTTCCTCTGGTTTAGGACCTTTAGTAGGCTGCCAGTGTGTGTGATCTTTGGAGTAGCTGGACCTCCATGGACACTGGGCTATTGCAATCCTGCACCTAAGCCTGCCTTTGTTTCACGGATTTCATTTACTGTGACAAAAGAAAACTGAAAATCTGTTTCGAAGGAAGGAACCTCGATTCGCCACTATATTGCATACTGAATAATTGCTTACACTTTCACAACTTTTCCAGGTGACTATCGATCATCACATTGTCTCAGATGCACTGATACATGTTAAAGGCAAAATATGCTCATGTTAAATTCATACAGCCTAATGAGAATCTTCATTTTATTAACAGCTAGTGGGATGTAGTTCCTTCATTTGGACATGCCATGAGAATAAAATAAATAGAATCATAAATAAACATTTCTAATAGCTTGACTATTTCTTGAAGTATATAAGATCTGTTGATGGAGGATATAAAAAGAACATTTATTTAATAGAGTTCTGTAACTTCATATATATATTTGAGCATGTAAACTGCTACAATGTATTATAAAGTACACAAAACCCAATATGCTCTGTATACAACCCCATCTGTTTTAAATGTGATGATTACTGATCACAGCAGACGGCACACATAATGTAAACAGTTTGCTACACACAAACCAATATATTCTAATTACAAGTCAATAAATTTCACATACAATCCAATTAGTTGTCATAGATACTCTTGTATTTAGCAAATGTAACTGATCTGTTTCAAATTACTAATTTAAGTAGACCATTATTTAATTGACAGGCCAATATATTTGAGGATAGAAAACAGCATATCATACCAAAGAAACAATATCATTGCCGCAGATGAAGTATTTTGACACGGTAATGATTTAGCAGCAATTCAGAATTTATTAATGCTGTGAGGTGGATCAAAAGGTTGAATTTTAGCAACACTGAATCGTTAACCAATTTAAAGATTAACAAGGTGATCCAGTAGATATGTTATAATTAAAACAGCTACTTAATTGTGGATTTAAGAATGACAAGATTCACACTAATTTACTACAAGGTATCCTAAATCAAAGTGAGTGTGTGTGTATGTATATTTGTATAAACACAAAACACACACACAGAGAAATATCCAGATCCAGCGAAATATGTAGACACCCACGCTCATGAAGGCAGATGTGCACATTCAAACACACGGATAGCTAGAGGTGAGTGGAAGAGCCTTTATGCTCTTATAGGGTCTGAGAGAATTGAATTTTGCCAGGTACTTTTCCATTTTGGCCCAGTTTGGAAGGTGACATATTCTAGTATTTTCCCACCAGTGGTGCAGGCCCAGAATTTAGCAGATTTTGAAGTTCTGGTATCACTCCCTTTGGGCCACGACCCATACCAGGCTGTCAGGATGTGATTGATTGTCAATTTAAATCCAGTAGGAAGGTGGGAAAGTAGATCTTCCTTTTTATTTTTTTGTTTCTTCTGTGATGCTGGATAAAATTTGATTCCTGAACCGGGAGACGCAGCACAGGTGGCTGCACAGCTCTATCAGTACTGCTGCTCTGGGGAGACGTTACACTCCAGAATCACAGTATAATGGATAGAGTCTAAATGTAAAATCACACAGGGCTGCCTATACAGTACACAGTCTGTAGTATAGGATGCCGACTGATTAAAAACCAGCTAATATTACTCAGAAGGTCTAGGCTTAATGTAGCTGCACTGATTTTGGGCGGATGAAATCCTAAGCAAAGCATTAGGGCAGGTCATGTCAAATGTTCTGTGGAATTCCCTAGAAAGGTTTGTTTTGGAAATTTTTACTGAAGGTCCTGAACACTACACCAGTTGCACCTGTACCAATAACTTCATTATCACTAGGTGCAGCTTTTTAGATTCCTTAATATTAAAGTCAGCTTTAGGGCTGTATGATGACTGTATTTTGCCAGCAAAAATCTAGCATGTGTCAACTCAGAATGGTAGGATGAGATTTGCTATCGGATGAGGTAGAAAGAAATTTCCTGTTGTCTTTCAGTCCACTTTCTTCTGTTGTAACTGCTATGGTTATTCCAAAAGGTTTCATCCAGCTCATAAACAGCATTTTATGTAGTCTAGCTGAATTAAAGTCGTAGCCTTGTCTCTGGCAATAGTTAGATAAGTTTTGTTTTGGTTTTTTTTTTCATTTTAGAGGTGGTATTCTCTGCATTAGTAAATTCACAGTTAGGTAATTCTTTTCCCCCTACTGAATATGCAGAATGTGACTCTTAGAACTCTTAAAGGCTCCCCAAAGAAGGAAGATGATGACACTAAAGGGGAATTTATTTCAAAGCAAAATTGTATTGCTTGCAAGAGAAAATGAATAAAGTTGGGAATTCCTAGCAGAGAAACCTTAAGACTCCATAGCTTAAAATTATTCCTCTTTCCCATTCTAGTCTGATCTCTGAAGAATAGCAAAATGAGCCAAAAAACCCCTCTGCATAAATAATTGATTTTCTTTACTCTAGGTGTGGATTCTTCTGCATCAAAGTGTGGAGTACGGTTTGTAAGGCTGGAAGAGTGAAGGATTTGGTCGTTTGTTTAAATGTGATGGTTTCCTTTGGTTTTCCTAGCTGTGCTACATAGGCTAAGGGAAGTTCTTATACACCAATAAATAATGGTCTTCATCCTTGGCTAATGATTTGGGTTTGTATTACAATTTGTTTCTTCCAGATTTCATTTTTAGCTCATGCCATGGTTAAGTCTAGGCAGTTCTGCAAAATTAGAAACTCGGGCATAATTTCAGAAAATAGCTCTTTAATCAACCCCCAGATGCTGAGAGAGAACCATGTTAATAGTGCCTTTGCGTGTTTCTGAACACCAGACGGGGATGAAGACCAGACAGGGAGGACCTGATTTTATCCTCTACAGAAGGAGCAAATAGAATTACTGTTTCATCTCCAAGATGTAGGTGCTATATCACACAGTCCCTGATAATGTGCATTCATGTACTTGATAGCCCACAATAAGAATGGTTATTTCCACAGGTCTCAGCATCAGAAAAGAAATATCCTAAAGAGTGTCAGGAAAACTTTTAAGACACATCCTAGTTTCATTTTAATGGACTCGGATCGTAATTGTAACTCATAAAGTACAGCAAGGAAAGCCTGAATTTTACAAGGATGGGAACAGAATATTGAGAGTTAGCATTTTGTACAGTTTTGTAGTATTCTGCTGCCTTTCTGCCAACATGGATGTGTGACTGGTATTACCTCTGGTCCACCTGGAACTTGAGCCTGTCAAAAAAATACAAATCATGATATGAAATAATCAGCTCATGAAAAAGTTCAGACTGAGATTTGTTTCTCATTTGTCACATCAGAAACAAGAAACCTTTTCTTCAGGAATCTGGAGAGTATTTGACATTAATCCTGCTGATATTTTTGTTGTTCCTGTGATCATGTAGCATATTAATTATTTTGATAACAGCATGAGGATATTTGGCTACTGTCTAACATGTTAAATTAAATTGTTATGGCCTTAAGACTGGTTTTGTCTGCCATTGTTCTAATGAAGTTATAAAAATATATGAGTGGAGAACAAGATCAAGTGTAGTTCAGATTATGGTAAAAAATTTACTCTCCGCAAGTGGTTTCATTAAATCTGTTTAGTTTATTGATTGACAGGTACGCACACTTGATTTTCTTTTTCTTTTTTTTTTAATCAGCAACCCTCTTCATTTTCTATGTTATTTGTGTGACATATGTGCAATAATTGTTTAATGACATTAATTTTAAGATTAAATAATTCAGAGTACTAAGAAGAAGCTATACAGAGAAAAAGCAAGAAGCTAATTCCTTTTTAAAAAAGACTTCTTTTATTTAGACTAACAATCTTGCTACAGAAGTTGAAAAATGTAACATGAGCTAAATTTAACTTTGCTACTGTCACCAAAGATAATAATGTGTCCACTTTCTGACAAAATAAACTGAATGACACTCACTTGACTAATATTTACCATCATTCAGGTCCTACGGGAAGGACTATTCATGAGTGATGGTAGTTTGGAAAAACAGATATGTACCCCTCATCTTGAAAAGACATGTTATTAGAAGAGACTTATGAACTGCAATATTGATGTAAACCACAGAGCCGTCTCCTGAGCTATTGGGGGTGGCTAGAAAATGGTAAGTTTGTTTTGTCAGATATTCAGACCGATTTCCTACTCCTAAATGATTGACTACAATTGTTACAATGCAACACCCTCCTGTGGAGGTTTCACCTATGGAATCTGAGAGCAGAAAATCTGGTTTCTCATCTATTCAAAGTCAGTCTTGTGCTTTGAAGGACTTGTATGCACAATAGAATCAAATATCTTTTTTTATTATTACATTTCTTCATCATCATGCAGGTCAATGAAAAACGAACAAGATGTGAAAGCGTGTTAGAAAACCTAAAAATGACAACATGCGAATAGAAAGATAAGGAGAGAAGGAAAAAGAGACCCTCAACATGAGCATCATACTCCTCAGGGCAAAGGACTCAGGATGCTGATGAAATACCGTACTCCACTCCTCCAAATCCCTCCAACCAGACTGAAGTCATCAACATGAGGAGACTGAAGGGAAAGCGGAAGGGTGTGTGTAACACCAGAAAAGGGACAGAAATTTAGAAGCCTGCGTATAACAATGCTCCAGGATGTTCAAGGCCAACCAGTGCCCATTGGTTGTCATCCCAAGCCTGCACACTTCTACGCAGCATCCTGTGTCCCCACCTCTTAACACATCTACTATCATACCAGGCCCGTATTCCTCTACACGAAATCATTATGCTGCAGTCATAAATATAGCATAGACACAATAACTAAACTACTTGTTGCTATTATTTATATAAAAAGAAAGGCTGTACAATACAAAGATTAACAAAACAAATTAAATGCAGGCACCAGGACTTTAGAAAAGTTGTTATTGCAGTAAAAAAAAAAATAAAAACGCCTAAACCTCTGGGCAGTTCATGTAAAGCTTGAACAGAGCCTCACATGCCTCAGTCGTGGCTCCTTGCAAACTTGGGACAAAGCCTGTGGCCCATTATTAGCAATGGCAGTTTTGTACTCCTACAAAAATATGCTTTCTTTTTGGTCACGAAGGTTGCAGCTTTTAAGCTTGAAGGCTTGTAAACATGCGGAAGTCAATGAAATGCTCATTTTGGTGCTGCTGATTCTGGAACAACACTTTTAGCAACCGTGAGTAGAAAATTAGGAGTTTATTTAAGATAATGAGCCTTACACACTTTTGTCATATAAATGCAACAACTAGAGACACATTCAAATCAAGATAATTAAATTTTGTTGCATTAACTTGTTAAGTTCTTTTAATGGCATTAATTCCAGTAGATGCATTTTTCAAAACCCTGTCTAAAAAGACAACAATAATCAGTGACTTACATAGGTCTTCAGTTTCTGTTCTGCTCCTGAGCATTTTCATACGGGAACAAGCGGTTCAAGAAGCAGATCTAGTATAAAAAGCAAACTAGCACTATAGTTTGGGGATGATTTCCCCTCCTAGCCAGTGCACCCACATAGCATTTCATTCCGCTTCATTCACTTTCTGTCAGAATGAAGGCTGATTGACCTTTATGTACATAGCTGTATGGTTTTTGTGTAAGAAAGACAGCAAAATTTCGGTTGCATTTTTCAGTGCCTAAGTAGATAACAAACACAGTGTCCTAATCAGAAGTAAATAAAAGTGATGTAGTGAAGACACTGCTTGGCAGCATTCTGAACGTAGTTGTATTTGTGTGGTTATAATTACGCATAATGACAGTCAACTAATATTTATGCCATACATGTAATGTCAGCTTCATAGTTTCTGATACCGTTTACGGTTAGCTTTATACTCAGGTGTCTTAGATGGGCAGCTAAAGAGAGCCCGCAGGGGCATGTCAGTCTGTGCTCTGTGGTTTGTATTTTACACAAAACTATTTCATGGAAAATACACAGAGCAATGGGTGCTTGAACATGGGATCCTCCCATTTCTTTTGTAGTTATTAGACTTAATGCCATGTTTAAACTAGCCTATATTTAGCTTAATTAATTTTTATGCCTTAAACTGAAATAAAGTAGCTTCAACAGGAAAATGAAGTTCTTTATCGTGCACTGTAAAATTGCTAAAATGCCTTAGATAGTGGACCAAGATGCCTGAAAGTTGAGTTCCGGAGGTGCCTCTTCCACAAAGGGAGTTCATCCCACTGTCTCCAATGTAGAACATGGGAAGAGAAGTCTCAGAAGGGTATCATCTACATTAAATGTTGCTCAGCTGGGCAAAGAACACTGAGGACAAGTGGATGTTACCAACACCTCTGAATTATCAAAAAAGTGCAAGTTATTAACTCAGAAACAATTGCATCTGACACAGAAATCTGAAGTCCTAGTCAAGGTTAACTTTACATGCCACAGGTAAAGTTCTCTCCATGTATTAAAGGCACGTAAGTGCCACCAAGTAGTGAAAAAGATTAATAAGGTCTGTTCAGTTCCCACCTGTTCTTCTATAGATCAATCTGTCACTGCTTCCTTTGATTTTACTGTAACAAAACTTAACTTTAGACTTGAATATAAATCTGACTTGCAAAGTTTACCCATTGAAATGTAAGATATGAGACTACGAAAGAGAAAGTCATATAACAGAGTGCTTTCTTTACTGAAGCAAATCCTTTTTTGCTCCTTAGAGAATGAGATAGTATAATGGGGAAAGACTGTGCTTCTCACATTCTAGAAGAACAGTTTATTTGTTGTTCTGACAGCATTTATTTGGATCTCGAAGAAATAGGTTATAGGAAGTACGGGGAAACATTATATTTGCTGTGAATTACCCTCCTTGGAAATCTGTAATATGGAATAATTTCAGTCAGTCAATGTCTTTCGAAGAATGTTTCTGGCATCAGATTCTTATTTTGAAAAATAGATGCTAAGAGTAGTTTCATCAGAAAATCTCAGCACCCCAGCCCCCTGGAAAAAAGCCGAAACAAACGATACTGGGAAAATCTGTAACTGATCAGAAATTTCTGGCTGGAGATAGGAGCAAACAAATTATCCGTAGATGCAACTTTCTAGAACCACAGAAATACAGAATATTTTAGGTTGGAAAGGACCTTTGGACATCATCTGGTCTACCCCCTTGAAAACAAGGCTTAGTTTGGTGATGTTGCTCAGTGCTTTTTCCTTTCAAGTTTTTAACATCTCCCATAATGGAGATTTCACAGCCTCTCTGGGCCCTTGTCCCAACGCTTGACCACCTTCTGCAAGAAGAAATTTTTTATTAGCTCTAGTAAAAACTTTCTTTGGCTACAACTTATGCCCATTGCCGCTGGTCTCGTGCATCTCTGAGAAAAGTCTGGCTCCATCTTCCCTATGAAACACTCACTAGGTAAACTTAAAAAAGATATTAGATCTCTCATTGAAAAAAATTTAGCAAGGTACTGAAAGCCCCAAACTGGGTAAAGTATGGTCCAGCAAATGGCAGATAAAAAAAAATAATCACTTCTCTTGACCTGCTAGCTATGCATTTGCAAATGCAGCATAATACAAAGTTAGCGTTCATTACCATAAGGGCACACTGCTGTATCGCTTTCAACTTTTCCACCAGGACCCCCAGATCCTTTTCTGCAGAACTGCTTACTGTGCAGTTGATGCCCTCCCAGTACTGTTACGTGGGGTTGAGATGTCCCAAGGATGTGTCTTTGCATTTGCCCTTGTTGAACCTTGTTGATAGGTTTCTGTTGGTTCACTTTTTTTCAGTCTTTTGGGACACCTGTGAACAGCAGGGAGGGCAGCCAGGGAGCCAGTGCAGTTGAGCCAGTTGTAACCTGTAAGCTTGCACAGGGTGCCTTCCACCGACTGTCCAGGGAGCCAGCGATGCGGAACGTGAGGGGCTGTGGTATCTGCCTCTAAGCAATGCCGCTTTTAATCAGCTACCAGGCAGACTTCAAACAGCTGATGCACTTCAGGTCTGAATTTTGCTCTTTATTTTTAGAGTAATTTCTTCATCTATTTAAGGAATTCCAGAAATTAGCTATCTTTCATTACTTGTTATACACGATAATAAATTTAGTTCTTCACAGCGCTCATTGAGAGTACAACTGAAATAAATCTTGCATACAGAGTATGACCCGGTTAATCTACCTGTGAATATTCCATTAAGGCTGTATAGAGCTATACAGGTAACATTTGTCGTGTTCATTTATATCACAAATGACACAATGACATTATAGAGACCAGGACAGAAAAAAAGATATGCTGTACCGTCTCATCTGAAATTTATAAGTCTGACAGTCCTTATGGTACTGTGGTGCTCTCAAACTTACTTTGGGAGTCTGAGGCAAAAGCAATCCATACTTTTCGCTGTCTGTATGTGTTGGTTGGCTGACAGCTCCCAGAAACTCAGGTGGCTCAGATTATTATAATTTTTTATCTCAGTTCTAAACTTTAACCATAACCGTCTTTATCTGAGAATCCTAAAATCAGAAACTTTTATATTTTTCATACAGAGAGAGACATCAGTTCCTGGTGTTAATGTGAACAGAATATTTAAATGTATTTATTAGAAATTATATGCTTTCACTATGCCTTCTACCACCTTAAACATCAGTGTTTCCTACATGGATGCAGTAAAGTGTAAATAAGAGACCTGACCATGCAGAAGTTGAAACGTCATAATGAGATGGCAACAAATGTTCGTAATAAACAACCCTTGGCTCTGTTTTCCGCTACTGTGGGATGTCTAGACACAGATGCAGCTCTTGAAACAGGACCATAAAAGTGAAGCCAAACACACTCAGAAACCCTTTTTCTGATAAGCATAGTCTCACAGAGGTTTCTGCATGAGGAAAATGAAGGTACTCGATTGAATGGTACCAAACAGTAGGTAGGGAAGCCTGGCAACAGATTATCAGCTCTTTGGGGGAAAAAAAATCTAGTTATGTTAGAAAAGGAGTTGCTGAGGTATGTTAGGCAGAAAAATGCTTACAGAGTGAAAAATAATTTCCTTTTTTTTAACCAGTGTTCCTGAACATATCTAGATGAATATGCTCTTACGGCTCTTAAAAGTCGCAGAGGTATGTCAGTCTCATTGAAGGACGTAGACCTTCATAATTATAAAATTCCTGGAAGGAAGCTACACACAAGCAAGCTTCCTTAAAGATGCAGGCGATCCAGACAAGGATGTCATTGCGTTATTCTATAATCACAAGTTGATTTCATCAAGCGATTTAATATGCCATGTGTTCAATTCAATTCATGTATCTAATTCAATCAGATGATGTTTCTGGTTTGAAAGTTGATGCAGTTTTATTGAAGTGAGGTGCTGGATGCTGTGGAAACCCCATCTAACACAGCAGTGGAAGTGGCCCATTCGCTGAATGTTACGTGAGATTCAGGAAGTGGCGTCACAAATTTAATGGGTAATGTCATTTATAGTCCACTCCATGGACTTTTTTTCCGCGCTTCAGTATGAAATCACACGTGTATATGCTATGATAGTTTGTTTTCTGTCTGAATTTTATCCTTAACATGTTTTGAAAACAGAGAGATATAAAAGTACCATTAGAATAATCAGATTGTGCAAGAGCTGCTATGTTTGGGTGTACAAACACATAATCTGCTTTAATAGCAAAGAAAACTGACTATGTTTAGTGAGAGGCAGAAAGGAAATGTTTAGGGCAAATGAGGAGAACTCACACAGTTGACAACCTCCTTAGATTTTGGAGGCTTTTCCAAATTTGTTCTGCTAAGGTAGTAAAAAAAATCGAGAAAGTATCTTTACAGATAATCAATAAGATTCAATAATTTTTAAAATCTGAATGACAGACTAGTCAAGATCAGTCAAGCATCATCCTCAGTCTCCCTATGAATCTTAACACACAAGTTTCATGGATCAGAAAGATGAGAGAGGCTAGGGGACAAAGACACAAATAAACTTTGGCATACAGGGAGAAAAGAGACAAAACCACAAATATTACTGCAATGTGAGCCAAAGATAGGCTGCTTCACAATTTCCTGACAGTTTTGGCAAGCGTAGTGCAATTGCTACAGATGTAATATGGCAAGACAGTGCTGGGTTTCCCAAAACAGAAAATGAAAAGGAATGTTTTTCCCATTGTTACTGGGATGTTTTCAGAAAACTTGTGTCTGAAAAATATCTGGGTTTTGGTTTATTTATTTGACATACTAATCATACTCAGAAAAGGCAGAGGCAGTAAGGCTTGAAGAAGCTGTGCTGCTTATGTCATTCATCCAAGGGCCTGTATGCTCCGTGTTTTGTTCAAATCCTATTCACACTGAGTATCTTCCGCAAGACTAATAGGAGCAATGAGAAATGTATTCCTGTCCTGATTCTGTCTTTTGCTGTAACGGGAGCCACAATGCGTCTGAGCAGTTTTTCCCAAGGGATCGTAATAGGCAACAACCTGAAAAAGAGAATGTAACCCCAAGGATTATCCTTTTGTACTTCAGGGTAACCCTTCATACCATAAAACAACATTACTGGAGTAACACCAAAAGAATGAATCTCCATCTGTTATATAAATATAGCTACACAAAGGCAAGAAGTGTAATTTCTACGTTATCGTACATGTTCAGTCTCATGTATTCACAAGATTTCTCAGTTCAGTAAGATTAAGTCTAAGAAGATGAAAGTTTTAACCTCTGCTGCAACTAATACAATAAGCATGGAAGGCTCCACCATAAATTGCTTTTTCTGTACCTTTTCTGTCACCGTACAGATAGCACATTGTCTTCCTACTGTAACAAGTTTTATTACATTCTTAAACTTCTAAGAAGACACATAATCACCTTTGCACCATTAGATTTGGTAAAGTTAAACTAAGAAATTCCAACTGGAAAGCACTGAACTGTACATTTCACAGGCCAAGTTTAAATGAACATGAATATTTTTCTATACTAATGACCTGAAGGGATTTTGTTTTTACAGTTATGCAAATAATTTTCCTAGTTGTTTTCTGCAGAAAATTAATGTCAAGGATATATTTAACAGCTTGTAAAATACAGAGCAACAAAAGCAACCAGCCATGCAGGTGAAGTTCTGTTTCTAACATTCAGACCTAAAAGGTTCCGTCTTTTAGACCTGTGTTTGTTAAGTGCGATTCGTACATAGCAGGACACAACAATTTTAATTACATTAATTCAATTGAATTGTATTACTATTAAATAATTTTCAAATGAACGAAGACGAATTTTTAAATTAGTGTATCTGATTTTCAGTATTCAGACATGTTTTTGTTTTGCTTTTTAATCATTCAATTTCTTTCAGATAACTCAGGTGGAAGAAAGATAATGCAAATATTGTGTCTTCTGCAATCTTATTTTATACAAATTATTTAGTTTGAGTAAGTGGTCTGTTTAAAAGTCATGGGATACTTGCACAATTCCAGTAACTTTCTGCGCTACTTTCCAGATGAAATAACCGATGTGCAACTGGGGAATGTGACAGCAAGTCAGTCACAAAGGCACACACAGGGTGGTTATAAAAGTGACACTCTGAGCACGTACTTAGGATCTCTGCAGGCCTTTCCAACTCGGAGCGAACCTTTTGCTGCCAAGATTGCAAAATTTTCGCTACATGAATATGCTAGAGAAAAGCTACCTTTGGAATATATGCATAAAGAGCACTCTTATCTCCTGATTGTGCTGCACTTATACCCAAGGGAATTTTTTTTTTTTTTTTTACTAAAACAATACAGTCTGTGCATACCAATCAACCAAATCTGATCCGCTAAGAACTAATTGATCTGGCTTCCAGGAAAGTTAGTCAATGAAGTTAATTCTTAGCTAACTAATAGGCCAGCAGGTTCTTTTATAACTAGATAAGCAAAATGAAGTTGCTGTATTTTCAATTTACTTGTGTTTATTCTTATTTGTGATGTACTTCAGCTTCTTTGTGTGCTGTCATTGACAGCAACAGTAAAAAGCAAGGATTACGTACTGGAATCCAAACGATTATACTGCTTGTTTCTACTATTAGAGGGATTTGCATCATAACTAAGGATTTGCTTGTGTGTTTAAGGGAGGAAAAAGTGTCTCCAACAGAAACTTCTACACGCGCACCCAGTGTAGGTCTCCTAGCCCGTTACTCAGGTGAATAACTGGGAGTCTTAGCAGAGGGGTTCTTTTTCCAAGAGAAGTGACCTTTTTTGTTTGATGGGCACTGAGGCTGCAATACAGTGGAACTCTACGAGCAGAACTGCTTTAACGTAGCCAGTGCAAGCTTTTAAAGCAATGTAAAGTTTCGTTTTCTGAGGGGTATGTTTTCATTTTGATTGGGTGGGGATGGAAAATGACTCCTGGCAGTTTGCTTGCTTGAATTAGGAAACATGACATAATACATCTTTCTTATAGTGAAATGCAAAAAACCGTAACATGAACCTTTTGAGAACTTCAGAAAATTTTCTCAAGATTCGTACTGGGAAAGAGATGTGTAAAGACAGGCTGTCCTGTCCTCATGGGGACCTGTAAACGAAACTCGTATTCTGTGCTTGTACGTAAGTAAACATGAAGTGGAATCTTTTCTGATATTTTTGGATCTAAACCGAGTACACTACACGATTGCACATCGAAGGCACTGGGTGTGCCTCTAAAAATGCAAACTTCCAGTGACTTTACACTCCCTATATTTTCTCTCTTTCTCTCTCTCATTCATGTTTTAACTTTCCATTTAATACATACATATAATGGTTTAGGCTTTATAATAATGTAAGTTATTATGAAACTCCTTATTTTCTTTTTGCCTTCTCTCTTAATGAGTCTCCAGATTGTTACCTATGTGTGTACAGATACATATATTCACAATGAGGAATAAAATGAGTTGTAAAGAGAGAAGAGAAATACCTGGTAAGTACTTTTTCGTCTCTGCATGAATTCTCTTTACAACCTAGATCCATGCTTTGTTGGCAGTTAAGGTTGTTAACGAAGGAAAAAGAACTCAAAGTCAAATAAAAAGAAAGATCTTTGAGTTCCTTTTCTTTACATGAAAGAATAAGCAAGTATAAATATTCTGTTATGCATGTTTCAGTAGACATGTTATTAAACAGTGTGAATGCAAACTGAAAACTTGATATTTTGCTGAGGCAATTATAGGGTGTAAGGTGAAGAAAATTTGGCAGCGAAGTCAGATAGGAGTGAAATATAATATTTTCTTATGATTCATCTTTCACACGTTTAGCTTGGAAGAGTTGCTCTGAACAATTCTGCTTTGGAACGAAGTGGCCTACCAAAGCCAAACAACATGAGAGACTTGAACTGAAAACATACTCATGCTTAACGCTCCATTGTGAGTATTGTGTTCGTGACCAGCAAAGCTGTCTGAAAATGTGTGGTTTTGCAAGCGCTTCCCTGAAATGGAGCAACTTAATTTCGTTGCTCTGCAGGATTATCTGATTTTGAGGGTGCTTAAGCATTGATTTGTCAAGCCCAAATTACTTTCAACAAAAGGTCACAGATGCCTGTTAGTTCATAAGATAACTATTAGCCCTGATTTAGATTTGAAATTACTATAGATTTCTCACATTTTCAACATCCTGTGCCTTTCCAGAAACTTACCAAAAATAATGAAATAACGACTCAGGAAAATCACATTCATTAACATCTGTACTTGTCCAGGATAAAAGTCTTGACCACAAGCCCTTGTAGTTATAAAATACTTCCAATCGTCTCTAACACTGTTAGGAGACTTATGTAGTGTTTCTCAGTCGCATTTCTGAGGGTTAAAAGACCTTGCCTGCTGGCGTAAACCTCTGCTAACAGATCAGTAGGACACAGCTTCAGAATGGCAAGATTTAAAATAAATAAAATGCTATCGAACGAATTTTTTAGGCCAGATCTTTTCGTTGAACTCCCACAGGTCTGAATTTCTGAAGGTGTTCCTCTTACTGGGTATGTGTATCCTAGTGTTTAGTACACAATAAACCTCATATGTGCAAACAAGTTCATTAAAATTGCAAGAGCCCGTAGCACATTTGTAACAGCTTGCCCAAAGGTTAACGTTTATAGTTTTGCACTGCCAACATCCTGCTTTTATGGGGCACATTTATATGCTAAATTGCCTATTATGTTAAGCTGTAAGTTCCCATTTAGCAGCATCAGGAATAAGATTTGACTATAAGTGTTTAGATTTTATTAGTGCTATGCTAGTCTTCTTAGCAGCTGAAACTTCCTACAGGCTGAAAATTTGCTGCGTCCTCTACAGAAGTTCTTGCGTATGAGATGTGTTTGGGAACAGCTGAGGAGAAGGAGCATGGGAAAAAAATGTAAGACACCGCTCACTGATTGGAAAAAGGTGCCTTACTGCATCTCACCTCTAAGCGAGCCCTCAATGTCATGTTTAAGCAATGATTGCATCTAAAACAATCTCAGCAACAACCCGTTCTTGAGTTAACAAGACCAAAAAGGTCAGCTGAAAATATTCCAAGAAGAGTGTTTTTATTGGTAAGTAAATATGTCTGGTTGCTTTGCTCTTGCTGTAGGTTACTTCCCGATGCATGACCTAACCGAATGAAGTGTATTAAAGCAGCCACATGAACTGAAATGGCACACTTTAGATGTATATGCAGTGCTCACAGGAAAAGCGAAATGTATTTGCTAATGAAATTGTGTATCACACAGTCTTCCCTTGCTAGCAGGTAGTTCTCAGGAGATCCTGGGGCTAAGGGAGTTACCAGTGTCACAAAAGCCTTTCAATTCTAGGTCACCAGTTTGTCAGAGCAGGAGCCTGATTTTAGACATTACTTTAGAAACATCCATAAGTATTTTCTCTCCTTAGTAGTGACTGAAGTCTGTCAGTGGTGACTGACTTTTGAAAGTGACTTCACAAAAATAACAGAAGCTCAAGTTCTTAGCCTAGGCTTTCTCTGCAATTTAAAAAAAAAAGAAAAAATAGTGGGAGAAATTTCTTTTTGAATGCTTCTGTCAAAAATAGGAATGTCAGAACATTAAGATGCTACTTTGCTTCTAAGCTTTTTCTAGCGTGCTGGAAAACATCATTCAAAAGAGATGTGCCTCACAAGCTGACCAGGCCAGTTTTGCAGACTTATTTAAATTCACATACTGGATGTAAGGATGATGCTCTGTGTTTGTAGATCGTCAAAGAGTTTTGGAAACATAAGCCATTTAAAAATACTATTGTTGTCATAACTATTAGACTGCAACTAGCTATTCACCCCAGTCATAAGTGGAAAACACAAAAACGGAGCTTCAGGTTGTTCATACAGAAAAAGAACAAGAAATATTTTTCGAGTGAGAATCACAAATGTGCTTTGAGAAAACAGGAAGCTCTTAGTGGCAAGTAAGAATGATAGAATTAATGTAAAATCTGTTAGCACAATCCATAACTGAGGAGGGTTACCTCAATCGCTTATTAAATTGGATGCAGAGTTTTGAGTGTGCTCTGCAGAACTCAGAATTTTTCAGTGATTGTGGGAGTGGGAGCGAGGAAGGTGCTTTCTGTGTAAAATACAATATAATTTCCAAGAGGCAGAGGTCCCACATGAAAGCTCTGAGGTCTCTGTCAGAATCTGTCTGACTGAACATGCTGCCTCTATTGCCAGTAAAGGCTGCAACCCCTAGCAAATGCAGACAGCACTTTACCTATTAAGACAATCCGTAGGGGAGAGACTTGAAGAAAGTAGCTCAGGAAGTTTTTTCGTTTCTAAAATGACCTATTTAAAGTTACATTTTCCAAATCGTTTAAGGAGAAGACTTAGTTAATGCTACTTAATCAGAGTTCTCTGCGAATAACTTAAAGGTGACAGGTCAGCAAAGACAAGCTTATTTAAAGACTGTATTTTAAGATTTAAAATGCTAAGAGTCTTACCAAGTCTAATCTGCTAAGAATTATAATAAAGTATAAGAGAAGTTCAAACCTTATTTATTTCAAGATCACATTTATTATTTTTTGAAGACCTTGCAGGCGAAGAAACAGACAAGAATTAACACAGCAACTATTTCTCTAAAAGCATACATCCTGTCTACGCTGTTGGTTGGATGATGTTGGTTACTTCTGTTATCCAGAATATTTAGGATTTCTGGTTGATATTTCTGTATGATCTGAATGGGTTTCTGCGGTTTAAGCAGTTAAAATTATTTACTTTCAAAGTTGGGGTTTTTTATATAGACGTGACACAACATCTGTAAATATGCTGCTACACTGTGTTAATTCCACGTGCTTCTTGGCTGGAAATTTAGTTTTTAAATAGCTGTTGCTGTAGTTTGAAATGAAAATCGTGACCTTAACGAGCACTATCATTATTATACTTACAGGGACTTTTACACACTCTCATTCACTCTGATATGCTATACCTGAATTGCTTGGTGTTCTGGGCCTATTATTTTGCTGAAGTCACTGGAAAAAATGGGGCTACGCGTTGCCCTGTGTTGCTTTCTTTGGATACGGTTTATAAACCACTGCACAGTAGGATTCTGATTTCAAGTTAGTAATTGGAATAGTATTTTAATTAGAAATGTGCACCTAGAACTTTACTTCTCCTATGTCAGAGTTACATGTTGAACGTGTAATTGAGGAACAAAGCCCAAGTGATTTTCTACTTTTTATTAGGATAAGAAAGAAGTGGGGTCTATCCAGTGAAGGCATTACAGGCACCTGGAAGAAAAGACGATTCACTGCTATAACATGGTGCTTACAGCTGGGAAAGGAGGAAACATCAGCTAATGAAATGGAGTGAACCACAAGTTCAAAATTCTAAAGGAGACTTGACATAACCACTGATATATTACTAGCCTAAATCCAGAATATAACTCAGCCTTGCAGTTGGGTCTGTGAGAGTGACAGCATCTGAATGCCCTTTTTATATCTGAACACTATTTGAATTACAACAAGCTCAATAAGGGAAGAGCAGGGTTCTGAGAGAGGGGGGAAGGATTGCACCTTTGTGCGTTCTCTAAGTCAGTGCTATCCCAGCAAAAAATAATCGAGGGCATGTTTTAGATCCGTTTGAAGGTTTGTGGGGCATATGTGTCAAGCATATTAAGAACAAAGCAACAAATTCAGACAGCTTTGAAATACCAAATGATGTGCTTTAGCTTAGAATGAAGCAATCGGTGTTTGGAGAATGCTCTTAATAACACTGTCTCTCCTTCTGGAAATTGCCTATTCAGTGCAGGAAATTCCTGTTTGATTATTTCTACAGGTAAACATTGTATTTATTATGTTCAGAAAACAACAGGAATTTACATAGCTGAGCCTTATACAGTAGCTACATATACTCTGGTAGCATTTTCCTTCTCCTTTACATTTAGAATAAACATGAATTATATATGGAGGCAGCCAGGCTTTGTTTAAACTGCTGCACTAAGTACTCCTTGACAGCTGTAAATCAATGTTTTGCTTTCTTATACATTTCAATGAATGTATTGACTGGAACAAACAATTAATCTAATGGATGCACAGGAACCCTCTGCAGCTAAGTAGAACCAAAAGAACAATACTATTCTATTGTTCATAAATTTGACATTCGTTGATGATCACAAGTTATTGACTTTGTGTATTATTTGGCTTAATCATTTGAGTCTCAGAGTTATTTTGAATACCTTATTCTGTGTTCACTTAAACTGATGTCTAAAATTTTTTTTTCTCGATGTCCAACTAATAAGCCAGTTAAGATCAGCTTCGGAAGCTATTAACCAGATTCCAGTTTCTATTTTTGCTACCTAATTAAATGTAATGCTCCCGGTACTACAGTGACACTCAGGCACTTCATGTGTTAATATTTTTAAAAAGAATGCCAGTATTTGTATAAAATATATACACATGCATGCATATAGATGAGCTACTAAATATATATATAAATACTAAAATGCCAACAACTACCTGCTCATTAGCTTTAAAGACCAGCATGAGCTTTAGTTGGGCTATAAGAATGTTTGGATGCATCGGGAGACAAAAGAGAGATTTTTTTCCGAAATGAAACAAAGCCATTGCATAGCAGCTGAAGAAAGGCAAAACAAGCTCCTGTGGATGGACACATAGGTTAAAAAATAAAAATCCCAGAGGCATTGTAGTATTTAGAACTGTACAAGACTTCTAGAGGAAACTTTGGTTTCAGTGCAGTGTCATTGAAAAATAACCTAGCTAAAACCCTGATTCTGCTTTTTAAGTTCCCATGACTAAATGGAAGAGGTAGGGTAGCCTTCTCCATCTCAGGTAGTTGAAGTAATTTGGCATCATGGGAATGAATACACCCTACTTACTTATTGCAGTTACCTTTGGCCGTGTATACAAGAGGTGACTAAGACACTTGCTATAGCCGAAGACTGTGTGAAGAGGGAACTCACATGGCAAACACCAACCGGGTCAATCTCCACATGCTAAATGGTGGCTATTTTGTCTTGGGCTACAGTTTCTCCTGCTACACCACCATGTGCTGGACACAGCAAGATTTGTCAGGCATGTTTTATGTGTTTTGTTTGTTCGCTTTCATTGTGTTCTGTGTGTAGGAAGGACAAGCCAAAGAAGTTGTTTTACAAAACTTAAAAATTATGGAATGCATTCTTTAAATTTAAACATTACATTTTGGGGGTATGGTGGTGTTGCAGTTAAGGAATCTTCTCACTTAAAGTGTTGAAGAGCTGTCTTTGAACACCTGCCTTTCTCCCTGATCCTTCCGAACATCTCCAGGAATGTATAGCTGCATCCTTAACCAAGTTTTCTTTACAGAAAGCCAAGTACAGAAAGCGACTGTCCCCAGGGACCTCCTGTCATCAAACTAGAAGTCAACCAGAATTTCCCCAGCCATCCTTCATCTTCAGCAGCTCCGTAGGCATGTCCTGAACATTCAGAAAGACAACATATTTCTATGCTCTCCCATCCAACTTGCCAACGCTAAAGAGAAACATAAGGCTGCTTTTCAACTGACAGCAGTGTAATCTGCTGTACAAAACCCACATGAACAAGAAATTGCGTCTGTGACACAAGCGTTCAGGTTTCTCATAGTCACTGAGAATTATGGCTCTGTCTTGCTATGCACTGAGGCCATGAGTGCAAAGCCTGGCTCCGCAGCAGCCTGCTTAAATCGGAGTTCCCTGCGAATCTCGAGCTCTACTCTGGATTTCAGTCAGCGTCTAGCATGCAGATCGGTCAAGATTTTGTAAATTCAAACATATAAATTGAAGAGCCTTAGCCGACGGCTGACATACAAGTCATCTGCCATTCTCTGTCCTGGATTTCAGTGTGCTGGATATGAAACCACTTAACCTCTTCGATCAAAATAGTGTTTCTGACCTATAAGTGTCGTCTTTTGTAAAACCTTGACTAGCAGACCCAAAAGGTAGGTGAAACAGCGTAACACAGCTGAAGTTTGAAGGTTTGTCTCATTTGCAGGCAAGTTAAACCTCCAGAATCCAAACGGTTTTTGGTTTAGTTGTAAATAGCACTAAAGGATGGGTTTTTGTAGGTCCGTGAACCTAGCTGTTCATCTTTTTGTAACTAAGCGAAAGGCTAGATCTATAGGAAGAGCAAAAAATGTATTATATTTTCCCACGTGCTTTAGTTTTCTGTGTCAGCAATAAGCAGATCTAGTGGACACTAGTATCCATGGTTAGGGGAGGGGGAGTGCAGATTCTCAAAAACTCATTTTGTGTTTTGACAGATCCTTTTAACACCTGAGGTGAAAGCAGATTTGAATAAGCTCTGCATCAATGTAGAGTTTAAGATGGTAAAAGATTTTTTTTATTGTTATAAAAGATATTTCCTGAGCTATCTAATTTAAAGAAGTTATTTGAGAGGTAATGCGCAGAGGTAATATTGCACTTAAATAGGAGCCCAGATTTTAGATAAAAATTTGCTTCCCATCCCAAAGTCAGAATTGACTTTTCTATGGCAGATGGGGAAATATTACGAAAGCCCACTCCTTTTTGAAGCATCCTGGAATGCAGATATTACGGTTTTACTGTTTATGTCCAGAAAGGGTTGTATGTTTGGGGAAAATGGGGCAAAGCATACCACAAATTCCTTCTACTAGGAAGAAATAGGATTATTAAGTCATATTTATGAATAACCACACAAGTTCTTCTGCTGGTGAAGTAAACGTCAGGAGTTGATTAATCTCAGTCTTTTTGGCCCTGTTAAATCCTTCTTTCACATTGGTTTTCCTCATACTAGCTAACAATTTATTCATATTGCTTAGATTTTCCTGTTTCCTTTTTTTGTTTGTTTTTTGCTTCCCCCCAAGCTACACTAAACCAACAAACTTGTGAAGCCTTTTGCCTAACATGTGCCTTATTTCAGGTCTGTCTCCTGTTAATACGTACCCCAAACAGGGACTGGAGTGTTGGAGTTTACCATGCCCCAAGACAACAGCAAGATGCTTGCAGGTCAAAAATCCCTGCAGCCTGGATTTTCTTCATGTCAGTATAATAAAAACTGTATGGAAAACACTTAACAAACCTTCTTCATCTTGTCCTTGAAATTTCACAGAGAGCTCTACTTCATGAAAGGAACAGAGGTATTTTTCCCGTAACTGGCAACAGGCCTGTGTCACCTGCTATAAACATCTGACGCACTTTAATCCTTAAGGTTATTCACTGTATTTCCACTTGCTAAGGCACTTACACTCTCTCTCTCCATGCCTTTTGTGCTGTCATGTGCATTTGCGTACTTATAAATGCAAGTGGGCATACCTAGCTGAACTACTACTATCAAAAGAGAATCTTCCACTTTAGTTTTAGGCTATGCTAAAAGCTCCTTAGAAGTTATCAATCACACACATCATGCTGAAGCAGCCACAGTCACTAAATTCATAATTGGATGTCTCATCGGTCATAATTTTAACATTTAGTCCTTCATTTGGTAACATAAGAAGGTATGATAAAGCATTATTTATTTATCCAAATGACTCAATGTCAAATGGACATTTCATTGAAAATGTCGACTTGAAAAGTGTGAGAAGCTGGCCAGTTAAAATCTTCCAAAGGTAAACTTTTGCCTGTTCACCAAAGCATAATTACCAAGTGAGAGAGGCGATGTAAGCATGATGGTTGGATAAGGCTGATGATTACCAAAAGCCAAATGACAGTGAGAATAAAATAGGGCTTTGAGTTAAGATGACCTAATTTTATTTCCCTCCTCCCACTGACTGGCTTTAATGACTTTTAAGGACTGTGCTTTTCTGCATGATCACACTGGTATTTCTTCCTCTTCTGAGATGTGAGCCCTCCTCCGCATTTTTTTGTGAAATATAGTGAAATTAAAATGACTAATAATTGAATGTGTAAGACAGTTTGACAGTCATGAAGGTGAACCTAGTTTTGATACAGCCAAGAGACTTGCTGGCATTAAATTTTGTTATATTAGGGGGAAAGAGAAAAGTCAATTCCCAAATAATGTTTACTGGCTAATCTAAGACCTGGGTGTCCTTACGTTTCGTTTAACCTCTTTACAGATGTTTGATGGAATGTGGACAGATAATTGAGTGCAGGATCAAGTCTTATTCCTGGAATGGCTTTTAGGGCTGCTGAAATAAACTTTCTCAGTCCGATAACATCAAGAAAGCTTTAAGTAAATGGAACATCTTGTATTGTGGTCAAAGAGATACGAAACACAGCACTGTAATGATCAAGGCAGTCCTACTATCAAGAAATATGCCAAAGGAAGCCAATAGCATTATAATTTAAAAAAAAATATTACAATCAGAATTCAGAAAGGGAAAATTGATTCCATTTTTTAAATCCATGAAACTGTGCGCAGTAATAAAACGTGTTAAATCCAGCAGTGCCTAGTCACTGTTTTCTTTCCCCTGCATATACAATGTGCTCACTGTCTGCTCCAGTTCTGTTGAAGGTGATAATCACTTGCTGCCAAACCAAAAGGAAAAGAAAACCGTTATTATTGTCATGGCAGTAACAGTTTTTTTTGCAATGAAGGAGCATGTGCACTCCAATTATTTGACTTCCTGTCAGAAAACTAGACGTTACTATGTTTGTTTTCCACTTTCAGCTAACGTGCTTACAGCACTGCATTTTCTAATCGTTCTGGCGCACAGGCTGACATTGCAGCACCACGGTATAGTCTGTTACCTTCTGTCACATCTGCTTAGATCTAAAGTAACATGTATATACCAAGACACAATCTGATGAAACACAGCAGCATTGGCAACATAAAGTCGTGCTCTTTCTTGGCCTTGGGGACAAGTGTAGAAACTGAAATTCCAACACAAAAGACATTGCAGGCAATAGCGCACTTTTTTACTGGATCCATCGATTAAATGAGAATATTCCATTTTCAATATTGGAAAAAGTTGGTAATATTTAATGAAAACATTTGCTAAAATGTATGATTTCAACATATGTTTTTTTTCTCATTGCCTATTTTGCAAATGTTAATGGGAAAGTAATAAATGAACAGAGGGCCAATTTAAGTCATTCCTACTGCTTATTAGAGACCAATTCAATAAGTGATTAAACAACGTACAAGCCCTGTTATAATCCTGTTCATGAAGTGAATTTTATTCTGTAGAAGTAATTTTTCTGTAGAAAGACCATATATAGAGAGAGCATGTCATGACAGATTTATCAACAAATTCAATTAAACTAAAAGCTAGAATGTCTGCACTAGCAAAATTGTACAAGAGAAATTGTTTCATGAAGTTAATGATAATGTATTATATCTACTGACGATCCAGCTTTCTGATTCCAGTTAAGATTTAAAAGAGGAAAAAAAACCCAACAACAAATCAGATGCTACTGTGTACTGGTGGCTTTGGACAAATTCAGCGGTCTTTTTGGCATTTTATCCAGTTTTGCAGGTTCAGCCAGACCATTAGTCTCCAGAGCTTATCAGAGCTTGGAAGGCTTTTAAACACTATCTCTGTCTCCAGCTGTTTTCATACTCTGTCTTCAGCTATTTTCTGGGAACTTCTTCTCCATCCATGCACACTGATACCTCGAGACCCGTTTCACACAACTTCACGCAGAAGGGTGTGATGCATGACTGAACTTTCAAAAGTGCGTACACAAAATGCTATTGTAACATTGTCTTGTTGCCAGGTTATGCATGGAGAGCTGAGATGCGTATCCATATCTCGACTATCTGGACTATAGCGACAATATTAATTTGTGACCCAGATTAATTTTCCATGCCCTACTGGATCAATATATTTGCAGCCCATTTTTGGACAGGGACCTGAATTCAAGTAACAGCTCATGAATGCCAAAAAGCCTAATAAGGAAAGGAAAAAAGCTGAAGAGCTTCCATCTGAATTTATTTCTTAATTTCTAGGTTCAAGAGTTAAATACCTTTTGTGTTTAACTATTGACCATATCGTTGATACTTGAGAAATAAAGAACTCACCTTTTCCATTGAGATATTGCTGGATCTTGGCTTGCTTATAGTAGTCAGAAGAAAAAGGAAGAAGAAAAAGGAAGAAAAAGGAAGAAGAAAAAGGAAGAAGAAAAAGGAAGAAGAAAAAGGAAGAAGAAAAAGGAAGAAGAAAAAGGAAGAAGAAAAAGGAAGAAGAAAAAGGAAGAAGAAAAAGGAAGAAGAAAAAGGAAGAAGAAAAAGGAAGAAGAAAAAGGAAGAAGAAAAAGGAAGAAGAAAAAGGAAGAAGAAAAAGGAAGAAGAAAAAGGAAGAAGAAAAAGGAAGAAGAAAAAGGAAGAAGAAAAAGGAAGAAGAAAAAGGAAGAAGAAAAAGGAAGAAGAAAAAGGAAGAAGAAAAAGGAAGAAGAAAAAGGAAGAAGAAAAAGGAAGAAGAAAAAGGAAGAAGAAAAAGGAAGAAGAAAAAGGAAGAAGAAAAAGGAAGAAGAAAAAGGAAGAAGAAAAAGGAAGAAGAAAAAGGAAGAAGAAAAAGGAAGAAGAAAAAGGAAGAAGAAAAAGGAAGAAGAAAAAGGAAGAAGAAAAAGGAAGAAGAAAAAGGAAGAAGAAAAAGGAAGAAGAAAAAGGAAGAAGAAAAAGGAAGAAGAAAAAGGAAGAAGAAAAAGGAAGAAGAAGAAGAAGAAGAAGAAGAAGAAGAAGAAGAAGAAGAAGAAGAAAAGAAGAAGAAGAAGAAGAAGAAGAAGAAGAAAGAAGAAAAAGAAAAAGAAAAAAGAAGGTTGATTTTGCTGTTTGAGCTGGCTGCTTACTATTTTTCCATGTTGTGTTCAGGTTACTGTCTGTTTTTCAAAAGATAAAAGAAAATCAATACAAGTGTTGAAAAGGAACCTTGTGTATTCAACTTTGCAAACAAAGTTCTTAAATAAGTACCAAGAAAAATAGTAATAGAAAAAATACGAATGCTAGAATTAATTAACAGTGTACACATAAAGCAATATTGCTTTTTGTATTGAGAACCAAGTGACAAAGCCAAAAAGTATTTCTGAGGAAAATAAAAAATGGACCGATAACATACGTTTGCATTTCAGCTATGTTTATGTCCTTTCATTTAATACTGATGTATCTTCAATAATTCGTTCATACAGGGGAAAATTAAGAGAGGAAAAAATAATTCCTCATACTCACGATACAAAGGAAAAGGCATGATTTTTATTTCAGTTGTTGGCAAAAATTATTGAATCACCTGTATGATCTTAAGGTTGTAGCTTCTGAGTATTTCAGTGCTTTCATCTGGGCATTCTGAAGATGAAGCAACTTTAAATAATTTATGATCCTCTCAGAAAAAAAAAAAAAAAAAAAGAAAAGATGAGTCTGCAATCCTATGTTTCGGTGGTTTGGTTTGGTTTTTCCTTTAAGCTAATTCTACAGGTGAAGTAAATCATATGGATATATTCCTTACCTGCTCCTGAATTAAGATACTGATAAAAAAAAAATAAACAGAGGTAACAAGCTGGATGTTGAGTCACCTGACTGAGCTTAAATTAATTGTTTAGTTCTCTACTGTATTAGCCTGTCTCTAAATGTCACACTGATTTTCTTACTGATTTCTAATTAGTTATAAGAATATTTTTTATATACCTGAATTGATATCACAATGCAGAAAGCTTACAAAAAAATACAGAGTCTTTTCAAGTAAGACACAGAGCACATCATTCACCTGAGAAAAACTTATCTACTAAAAGTAGAATGAATGATGTCTAGTGGTAGGCTTTTCCAAGACTCCTGTCCCATCTCACGTATAATTTGTACGTTGCTTGCCAGCACAGAGCTGCCCAGCACAATTTAGGCTTTCACGTACTAATGAGAGCAGTAAGAGCTGCCAGTGAAAAAGACAAGCAACCCAATCCTAAAATACCTAGCAGTCTGCTGGGAGGGTAAGACAAGGTACCTAAGGATGTGTTGGGGACATAAAAAGCCAGCTATGTGATCTTTTCTTCACTGACACCATTTCACAGGCAGTATGTAATAGGGGAGAAAAGGGGAAGGACACCAGCTATTAGACAGTGATATTTGCCAGTTCTGTAGCTTTCAATTACAGCCTCTAGTGTCTACCTTGCAAACACTTAGATATTTAAGAGAAGCAAGAGTGCAAATGTAAGAGTAACATGAGCTAATGTGACGGACTGTAAGAAGTTTTAAGCTTCAGTTACCTTTCCCATTTCTTTGTCAATCATCTTCCGGCCCTTCTCCCACTTCCCCCCGCTCTCTTGTAGTATTAAATCATTTAATTACTGATACTAAATTCTCAGACCAGAAGTGAGCAGACAGAGAGAAGCTTGTTCATAGTTATTGTGAATATTTAAACAAGGAACATCAGTATTTAGAAAGCAGAGAATAGTGCTTTGTAGATTAATGCAGACTCACATACAGAAAGGTATTTGTGGGCATGTATGCTTGTTTCATGAAGAGTTTTGTTCACCTCTGTCTTTAAAAAGCTGACACCAAAGAGCCACAGTCTAGGCTTTGAGTCTCTCCGCTTTTTGGTATAGATGAACAAGATTTGTGTATTAAAGTCACTGGACACAAAATGGTATCTCAAGACTGTTAATTCTTTAGGTCCTGTATAGATAATAATTATAAGAAGATATTTATCTACAGTTGATTTTGCACAGAATAGCCATTACTACTGTAAAACTAAAGGGTTTTGTTAGTGTTTTTCGAACACTTTTTACAAAGAACACAAAAATAATTTTTCCACATCACTTTCAGCCCCGGACAGCTTTAGCGGTTTCAGAGGTACCTTGGTAACATGCCACCAATGTATACTGAAAACTGAGAGAAAATGCTGGTCCAGAAATCCTTTTAATTCAAGCAATTAAAGAGGTACAGTTTGTGATCGTATTCTACATGTTATGCAATTAAAAAAAAAAAGAAATCAAAAGCTCTTCGGGATTGTGCTTATTTTTTAATGAAATCAATGTCAGCATCTAGTTACTAATAAGAAACTCTCAATAACAGATCCTTGCAAGAAAGTAAGCTATTTTAGCTTCAGGCTGATAAAAGGATTATTAGAAAACAGCTCTTTGTGTGTACGTGCATGTGTGCATGTCTGGATATTTAAACAAACTTGAAAAATAATACTTTGATGTCATTCACCACAAGCCCATATAAACAAGACCGTCTTGTCCAACTAAAAGCAAATGAGGACATACATATATCTAAATGTGATGGATTTAGGAAAGTATCTTGGATGTGTGATAATGGCTGTAATAAGCACACGCACAACCCATCCTTTTGAACTTACGGTCACGCTAACATTTTGTGAGAAGTCTTCATAGTATGTTTGGGGTTTTTTTTGTACCTACCTGCTACCATCTTATCATTTTAGGTCCTTGCTAGCATTTTCGGCAGCAGCATAGTGCACACTATGCAGTAGACTTACTATGTAAAATACCATCAAAAAAGGTTGACATAACGGCTCATTACAATTTAAATCTTATTACACAAAGCTTCATTCAAGTCAATACACATAGCACAGAACCGCAGGGGTACATTTTAGCCTAGTGGGAGAGGAATGAGTCATGCAATTCTCATTATGGTTAATAGAAGAAACACATCTATTGTCTCCTGTAAGGCCCTGGAAGAGCACCTCGCAATTCACATTCAAATCACATTGGGCAGTGGCTACTCCAGTAAACAAAGTAAAATAGCTACATTTCAAACTTCAAAGTTCACCTGATTCAAATTTTTTTGGAAATTACATTTCATTGTATTGATGACCTAGTAAAAATACATCGCTGGCAGTGATGATTACTCCTAATTGCCACAGGAATAATAAGTGGAACCTTTCAGAAGCTTAAAAATGGAGGGACATAAACCACATTAACATGGAGCACATCTTTCCTCTCATTACCTTTACTGGCAGACTGCTAACTTTTCCCTTCCTGGACTTCTACAAACATTGTTGTCTACGTGGAACTGGTTGTTGTCAAACCTGGTCATGGTCTTATTGAATTTTAAGCTGTATTTTTAATTATTTTTTTATAAACTATGCTAGAAGACTAATAGCTTATATACTTACGGGTTTAGTTGCTTGTTTTACTAATGGCTTATACCAGCTAATTAGAGGAAATCTCCAGGAAATCTCTTTCTTCTAATAAGTAGGTTGCAGAAACAGCTTCAAGGAGAATGCATCCTTCCAGCCATAAATCTGCAATTCTAACTGTCATGTCTGTTTGCATAGTCTACAGTGGTATGCTTGTAACTTCAGTCTTATTTTGTTATTGTAGATTCATGTTCTGTTGAGAGGAGATATGTATTATTAATTATTGGGGATTTTTCAAAAAGCATCTTGTAAAATATTTTTAATTATGGACAATGCTACTATAGATTATAATCAGGCTAAAATCTATAGATTTTACTGGGAATATCAAAAAGGATTGAATTCTCCAAAAGTGCATCCTATATTTTATGTTGACAAGCGATTCTCTTTTTAGTGCTTCAGTGCAATTAAGGGATTTAATTTACAAACATGAACGGCAAGATCCAGCCAATCTTTCAAATTTTTTAATTTTGCCTAGATTTTGCAGAAGATGAACCCCCCAACACAATTTTAATTCAGATAGCCCACATCATTGCTCACAGAACTCTAAACTTTTTTTAAAAATAAAATCTCCAGTTATCAGAGAGGTATTTTGAAAAACAGAGTTGCATGTGTTGTGAAAGCAGAGTCTAACTCAAAAAATGAGACTTTGTTAAAGATGAAAGCTATACAGAACGTGTGTTTGAATTTGTTTCCAAACGAATTCAAAGGGGTCTTGCTAAATACTCAAAGGTCAGAAAGGTGCAGGTTACAAGTGCAGTGCTGCTTCCGGAGAACGGCAGCATCATCAGGAATTCAGCTTCATTGCTGAGATTTAGCAGAGAAGCAGTAAAGCACCTCTTATCCAAAGGGCTTGCAAAGGCACTTTCTAAAAGAGCAGGATTTCCATTGTGTCTGTGTTGTGAGCCTGGCAGAGATATTCATCAGCCGCTATTGATTTAGGAGAAGGCATGGCTGGAGTGGGGAGGATTGATCTGAATCCTCCCTTGGCTAAGTTAACTATTGAGGGATCTATTCATAACAAGATGAAGCACTGAAGAGTGACCTACAATGACAGGCAACAGGTAACTCTGGCTGTCTTGTTCTTTACAGCGCGTGTGAAAAACTCTGGCATGCTGTTCTTGGCTTTAGAGTTTTTCTCCCTTCATTAGCTTTCAGAAACGTTATCTTCGCTAAGTTTAGTATTTCTTGATTTTGCTGGGCAATTCTTTAGGGAACTACAGCAGTTTCCTCTGAGATGATCATCTGGTAAAGGGACAGGGGAGAAAGAGTTATCTATTGACTTTCTATTCAAGCTGCAGTCTTGTGAGAAACTGAAGGTGGCAAAAGGTATTCAACAGGAATCTGGCTTAGCTGTGCTTTCTTTGTCAGCCCTCGCTGTTCCCAAATGTCCCAGCATCTCCTCAAGTTATTTCAGTGGTCAATATTGCCATCCTTGCCTTTCCTGCTTATATATTGCTTCTCTTCCGAGGAATCTTCAACTTGTCTTTCTCAGAGACAAGACCATGAGCTAAGTGGACCCATGAGAGCTGTTCTTGCATTCTCCTTGCCGGGGTCCCTTACCTGGATAGCAGCTGCCCTTGGACCTCTCAGCTCTGTAATTATGTGGGCCATATTTGGTCTGCACAGTTTTGTCCGGGTTTCATCTTATATTTGCAACATCTTTCTGCAGATTTTACAAGTACAGATTTGCCTTACTGACAGCCATCTGAAATGCTTCTGCAAGGAGCATTTCTCTTTTCCTCTCTTTGTATCCTTTCCTTTTTTTTTTTCTTTTTTTTTTTTTTTTTACCAATTCCTGTCACTTCACAGATAACCTGACTGTCATGTGCCTTTATGGCCTTTCCTCTAACTCGTCATTTCACATGAGCTACTGATACATCAAATGCCACCACAGATTAGCTTCTGATCTCAGCTTGTTCAGCTATTTACTGGAGTTAGGGACAAACACATTTGTTCTTTGTCTTGTGCTGTTCTTCGCACTCTAGAGGTCCTTTCTACAAAACCACATACAAGGCCATTTCAGGGTTTTCCCTGCAGTCATTTCAGGGAGAAATAAGTACCTTTTGCTTATATGCTGCTCGCTGCCTCTTTATGGCTTCCACTTGGCTGACCAAACACATTTAAGGAGATTTTATCTCCTAAAAAATTTTGTTAGTCCCACTTTAAAAGACTTTGTTACTGTTTCCATAACAAACTTAGCAAAGGAAAGACTGTGAGTGTACAGAGTGTACATACTATGCAATTTGAGGTATTTATCATCTTCAAATTCTGCACATATCAATAACTAACTGGCTTGTATTTGGTGTGTCACTTGGGTCATCTTTTTCTTTCTGGTTATTGCAGTGACTAACTAGCACAACAGACTGCCTGATCTGTGTAAGCAGGGCCTCTGTATGATACAATAAAACCAATTATTATTATTAATAATAATAATGATAATAATAAAGATATTCAAAAGCAAGACCAAGGGCTTACAGTTTGTCTGTTGTGTAATAATTGTAAATAAATATAACATTAAAATTATAATTGAGAACGTTACCTTTAAAACGAGATTATTCAGACCTGAAATCTTTGTAAAGGAATAAACAGAAGATAACTTTTCCAATTAAAGAATAAGCATGGAATTCAATGATTCTGAGTAGCTCAGGATCTCAAGATCTTTACTTCATTACTTTATTTACTTTATCTCAAGATCTTTATTATTTTAAGTACTTCAGTCTTAAGAAACCTATATACGTGAATGTAGTTTCTCCATTTACTATGCTTTTCTTCACACGATGGAGCACCAGCTGTTAGCAGGATTTTAGTCCCAGGGACCAGATTAAAGTCAATCTGAAGTAGAACTCCCACAACCATGTATAATGTGGTTGTTGGGTTTGCATTTCAGACTAAAAAAAAAAAAAATCAGACAGAATACCCCTTTGAAATTAATCATGAGAAAGAAGGTTGCATACATTCATTTGCATGGATTCCTGTGAAATAGACAAGAGAAATCACAATCACTTATTTTATGATTAATTAAACCAGGAAGGATATATTAATAGTCCAGTTCTTCCTGAAAGATGACACAAATTCAAGATGGGGAAAAGTGTTGAAATCCAGAAGAGTGAAGAATTTGATTCGTGAATGAGTTTTTTTTCCCCAAAATTTTTGTGTTATGACCCAACAAAAATCTCTGGCTTTTGAGAGTTTTATTGCATTTTATAAACTTCTCAGCATTGCTGCTGAAACCACCAGACTACTTACTGTGTTCAAAACAAAGTGATCATTGTAGTGAGTTCACCTTCAAATCATCCCATATTTCCTTTATATTGCCTTTACATTTGTGAGTCATAGCATATTGATTTCGCCCTTACATTGCACTGAGTTTGACTCTCCCTTAATAGATAAAATGACTATTTGCTTTCTATAAATCCTACTGCTTGTATTTCTTTTCTTCTCTGAGCTGTAATCTGTGACTTACAATAGGCCGCTGCTCAGTAAAATGGTGAGGTGTTAGTTCAGCGTAATATTGTTCAAATAAAAAAAAAGTCTAACTGCCAGTCTGTTGTTACCAGCACTTTTTGAGTATGTGCTCTTTAAATTATCCGACTTCCCAATAAGTTGAACAGTGAAAACTGTTCAGGTAATTATCTCACACAATATTTGATCCCTTCACAATGTTCAGTGTTAGCTACTGTTCCCTGCTCCATACTGTGCAGTTCCAATTTACCATTCACCTTCTGTAATGTTGACTATTACTCTGAATTACACATCCTACTGCATTCATTCCTTCGCTGTCTTGGATATAACACATAGGACTGGATTGCCATTATAACATCATTCATTAAGTTATTTTTTTCTTCTAAGACCTTCCTTCATTCTCTAAGGTGGTTGCTGGTTTCAGATCTGTGACCTGAATATACAGTGCCAGCTTTATTTCGTACGATTAAGCAGTGAACGTTCTTCATAACATTTCTTACAATGGCACATGTCACTGGGGCCCCACCAACTTGTACCTCTCCCCCGGGTCTTCCTGCTTCTTAACTTACTTGTTCCCTGTCAAAAGCTTTTGTCATATTTTTACCAGGAGAGGTATAACTTTGACAATATCAATTTTTTATTAAGAGATCAAGTGAGATATTAGAGCCTAGCCACTTTTGCCTTTTCTACTCTCGTGTACAAAGAAAAAAGAATTTTGGGCAGGATAGATAGTACTCTCACACCATAGAGAAATATGTTTTTAAAATAATAATTTGAGACAGAACAGCATGTAATTAACTCATGATTCTTTAAAACTGTGGACTGTCTCTACACTCAGCTTAGTGTTTAGCCCATGATCCCAGTGAATCAAACTTGGGGCTCCTTTACACTAAAATGAGGTACATTAAGATTAGCCCAAACTGAATTAGAAGGATTTGCCTCCTTTAATATGGTCACAAAGAGGAAAGAAAAACCTGTTAATAGAACATATTTTGGCTTTCTTCTGACTGTGACAGCCATGAACAGTTCTATTCAGGGAAAAAAGACCTCATTCAGCTTGTTCTTTAGTGCCACATTATCACACTGCACTTATCAAGTCAAGCATCTTGGTTTCCCTGCACTTCACTTTTCTTCTGGAGAAATGCCATTATTCACCACTTACTGCCCTGAATCTTTTGTCAGTTTTGGTCTCCTTACGACTTTTACAGAATTCGTTTGGAGAAATTTCTTCACCAAAACTGAAAACAAGATCAGCATCTGCTTTCAAGAAGTGCTTTTCTGACTCACTGAATAATGAGTGCGAAAGGAAAGAGTGTTGAACTTACACAAAAGTTTCTATTGTAGAGCTCATTGGTTTTGGTTTTCTTTCTCTCATCACAATGCAAATGAATTAATATCTATGACATTCCTTCTTTGAACTTGTTTTTTAAAAACAGATGTTTTCATGAAATGATAAATGTGTCTGGAATCTGCATAAATGTAACATAGAGAAGAGGTTTATCAGCTCTGACATCAGCAAGATGTATTGGTACTTTTACGGAAGTGGAAGACCTGACCTAACTTCTTAATAATTAGGACTATTTCTATAAGTTAATAAAAAATTACATTTAAGAATGGTAAAATTTTAATTTCATTTGATTAAAATAGATTTTAGCAATATAGCCTCATGCCTCATACATCAAACTCCAGAGAACCAATCATCACAATAGTTGGTGGTAAAAACCCCATTTTATTATGGGCAATTGATTATATGAAATAGTACTGGGAAATCATCTTCTATTACTTGTCTTCGGAGGCTAGCGTTTTAGCAGGCCAATAAGCCAATAAGTCAACCAAAGAACAGATTAAGTACATGGAAGGTGCAGTGCCTCCATGTAGAATAGCTGTTCAGTTGCCCCATTCTTAAACGTATTAAAGATAATTACTGCTGTGTATCCCCTCAACTAAATGTTATTTCTCATAATGTTAGCTTCCAAGTTATTTCTCTGATGGTCTCCAAACAATAGACTGCTCATTGCTGTATAAGACTTGAATTCTGTTTGACTACAGGAATACCTATGCAGTAAAATTGTATCTGTTTTTCTTCATTGAGAACCTTCCCTGTTCCTTGGCCTCCTTAATTCCATCCCAGTGTATGTGTGAAGAAAAGCCTTCATCCCATCGAGAAAGTAACCTTTATATTTCATGAAAGTCCTGCACCTATTATTGGACACCTATTTCATTGAACCTCAAGTGTATACCCACTTGCAGATAAATTCAATTAGCTTTTACGCATGGAGTTATGAAAACATGTGAATGGTGAGGGAAGCAGTATCGTCACAAGGGAAAAAAGCTGGTCTGAGTTGAGCTACCTGTCTACCTCTTTGACAGCGAAGCAGGAGGGAAGCATGGCAGCATTGTTATACAGAACACAGATGAATGATGGCTGAACAGAACTTTCAGGTCTTTTAATCTGTTCTTTGATCATCACTGAAATAGATCAAGGCAAAGCCATTCCTTTCCTCTCTGACAAAAAGTACTTACTGACTTCTCTGTATTAAACACAGCCTCCTATTCTGGAAATCGGGCTCAGGAATATCACCTACTTGCCCCATTTCACTCTGCTCAGTATAAAGACCTGATCCTGGAAGAGTTTTGGACCCAGACCTGTGGTAGTTCATTGTATAGCCAGAGTAACTGGGTCATGTCCTTCCTGAACTGAGGCAGATAGGATCGATAGAAGGAGCCATGAATAATGCTGAAAGGAACGAGTGAGAAAGAACTGAATTGTTTGTTCATCAATATAGATGGCCTTTAAAACTAAACAGAGGAATTCTAACAAATGATGCAAGTCATGAAAGTTGATATTATAAGAATCAATAGATACCTAGTACGAAAAAGCAGTGATGACTGGAGTACATTTATCAAAGTCCTTGCACTCTCGAGAACAGATAGTGCCGTAGCGTATGGTAAAGATGGACTAGGGTATGAAGATAGAGTAGCACAAGAAAACAATCCATTTGGGTCAAAATCACTCTTGAAAAGAATGATAAATAGCCATTGAGAGACTACAGGGATTCTTTTTGTGTAGTTCAAAAGGTTACCTTAACTCATGATTGATATCTTGACAGTATTTATTACACAGGGGCAAAACCCACCTGCAATTGTTTAATTTTCTCTCATTGGAGATAAACACTACTGGCAACAGTCAGGCCCACATGTGCTTTGCTGTGAGAGTTCACAGGGTTCTTCAACAAGAAGTCACCAAACCCACAAGGTAGGATGTTGCTTTAGTTGCAGGTTTGGTAACTGGTAAGGATAATAAAGAAGTGACAAAAAAATAACCTTGTTGATGCTCAGCTTAAATGAAGAACAGAGAAAAGAGGGTCTGTGACAGACATCTCATCTATGCTTACAAATATCTAAAGGGCGGGTGTCAAGAGGATGGGGCCAGGCTGTTTTTGGTTGTGCCCAGCGACAGGACAAGGGGCCATGGGCACAAACTGGAGGACAGGAAGTTCCACCTAAACATGAGGAAGAACTTTACTGTGAGGGTAACAGAATACTGGCACAGGCTGCCCACGGAGGTTGTGGAGTCTCCTTCTCTGGAGAGATTGAAACCCGTCTGGACGCGTTCCTGTGCAACTTGCTCTAGAAGCACGTGCTTTAGCAGAGGCGTTGGACTGGATGATCTCCAGAGGTCCCTTCCAACCCCTACCATTCTGTGATTCTGTGACACCTCCAATTTCCAAAGGGCAACCAAAAAAGCTAAGGAAATGCTCTTTGAGTTTATCGGTCTCTTTCTTTCTGCATTCACAGTTTTAGTTCCTGAACTTCTTGAAACAAAGCATTTGGAGAATGCAAAGCAAAATACAAAATACGACAGAGAAGACCTGATATCAATGCTTTCTCCAGTTCTTCCCTCCGTTTTATGATAACCAACAGTTTTGAATACGCCTGCCGTACATATGCACAGGTATTCAGTTCTGTATGTGAAAATCACTCCTACTGCACCACTGACTTATGGATGCTAAACCCCAAACCTGAAATAGCTTAAAATTCATCAAGTTAACAGTAGTAGCATTGGTATAAGGCATAAATCCATATTTTGACATCCTGAAGACAGTGTTAAGTTTTCTGTTATCTTATTAAATTGTATCAGACTTGCCTTGCATAGAGTACAACCAGGTTTGATAAATGCTTGGCTTCAGCTACACTCTCCCATTTATTTTCACACTGTCAGACTTAATCCATAACTGCTGTTCAAAGGCAGCGAACAGGAGATGAGGGCGTATCTTGACTCAGCTGGTAGCTGGCTACTGGCAGCCAAAAGCTACAACAATATATTATTATTCAGACTGCATCTTGCCATAATTTATTTCCATCTTTTATAGTCTATTCTCTAAGGATAAACATTTTATAATCACATGATTTAATTAGTTTTTATTTTGTGTCAATTTTCTTAATCTCATTGACCAGAAAGCATGGATTTTTATGAAAAAATAACCTCAAACCAACCATAGTATCTGAAAAGCGTATAGAGGATAAAAATGCAAAACTCAGATTGCTGGAGATAATATAAAAGTCTAAAAATACATTTTTTACTCAAGCTGAACATAGTACAGATGTTACTGCTCCATTGCAACAGATAGGCTTGAATTCACTTGAATACTTTAAAGTGATGGGGGTGGTCTTACACTGGATTTCACTTCAGCACAGTCTTTTGCTGGTACATTTTCTCTGACGTTTAATACTAGGGACAGGCACAAGAAAAGAAAACTCATTTTCCCATGAGAAAGGCTATATATTTTCATCACCCAACAAAAGTGCATTTTCCTCTGTCTAAGGGCTTATGTGGAAATAAAATTTTGGATGCTAAAATTGCTTAAAAATTACATCCAAATACATTTCCTCAAATGAGCTGCCATAGAGCCATAAATNCTTTTGCTGGTACGTTTTCTCTGACCTTTAATACGAGGGACAGGCACAAGAAAAGAAAACTCATTTTCCCATGAGAAAGGCTATATATTTTCATCACCCAACAAAAGTGCATTTTCCTCTGTCTAAGGGCTTATGTGGAAATAAAATTTTGGATGCTAAAATTGCTTAAAAATTACATCCAAATACATTTCCTCAAATGAGCTGCCATAGAACCATAAATATAATATGTGTAATAGAGATTTTGAGCATCCGTTCTTCCCACACAGAGTTGTCACTTTAAGAGTAGAAAGTGGCGGGGGGAACATTCCCCACCCGTGTGTGTTTGACTAGCCTCTTAACATCACAGGAAAGAAGAGACCCTTGTGCCCGATCAGCCTGTCCAAACCCAACTAGACAGCACACTGTATCGGAGGGTGATTCGAA